>ML661883.1:34368-87872 GCA_007570785.1 Antilocapra americana | reverse complement strand
TCTCTCTCTCTCTCTCTCTCTCTCTCCTACTCCTCGAAGATGGACTCTCCCCTCCCTCTCCCGCACTGCGGTGTTCTTCTCTTCATGGCCTTGGATCGGCATGCCCTCACACTTCGAGGATGAATTCTCAGGCTATCATCTTCTAAATAAAATAGAGCTGTAATACTGATTTATTTAAGAGCTATAACACGGTCTGTCCAAGACCCGAGAGCTGTGGCCCGCTGAGGGCTTCAATGTCCGTCACTCCAAATCTTTGTTGTGACGAGACAAGAACCGAGGAACATACCCTCGCATGACATCTACACTCGCCTGACAGTGGAAGTCACAGCAGCAAAACAGAATACAGAAAAAAGAATCAAAAGAAATAAAAACAGTATAAGAGATCTCTGGGACAACATTAAATATGTTGTAGCCACGCGCTCTGGGAAACAAACTCACTCAGAAGGACAACGCAGATAGTGGAGTGTAGTTTATTACACTGGCGGGCGCAAGGCAGAGTCTCCTCTTAGCCAAGGACCCTGACCAGCGTTTGTGTAAATCTTTTATACCCCATGTGTATGAACTCACCACCCCCAATTTCTTGAGACTTACATAAACAAATGAAGGGTAAACATAATCACAATAATCTCATCACTCATGTGTTATATGTTCAAACAGTTAAACAATAGGCCAATAATCAATAAGCCCAAGGTTACACTCCGATAGGTACAGAAAAATTTATGGCCTGTCCAGAGACAGGGGTGATTAGTGTATGTTTTCTCTTAGGCGATGAGTAATCTGGATAAGATCTTCAAAGTTCTTCTGTCCGGAGGGGGTCTTATCCTTTTATTGTCGTTTCCATAGGCACTAAGCAGAGTTTAGAGTCCATTGGAGAGGTGGCCGAGCATGATCAGCGTGAACAGGCCTAAGATGGAGTCCAGGCCCTATGAATTCCCTCTTCAAATGCACCAACATTTCACATTATAGGGGTCCTAGAAGGAGAAGAAAGAGAGAGAGAAAGGACCAGAGAAAATATCTTAAGAGGTAATGTTGCAGGAAGGGGGACCCCTCCCAGGGCCCAAAACTGGGTTCTTGTCTAACACTCGGAAATGAATTGTCCGAGGAGACACAGCAAGAGATTTTATTGGGAAAGGGCACAGGGGTGGAGAGCAGTAGGGTAAGGAAACCCAGGAGAATAGCTCTGCCGGGTGGCTTGCAGTCTCGGGTTTTATGGTGATGGGATTCATTTCGGGTGGTCTTTGGCCAATCATTCTAATTCAGAGTCTTTCCTGGTGGCACATGCATTGCTCAGCCATGATGGATGCTAGCGAGAGGGATTCTGGGAAGTGGATGGACCTGTGATGTCTCCTTTCAACCTTTCCCCGAACTCTTCCGGTTGGTGGTGGCTTATTAGTTCCGTATTCCTTTTTTTTTTTTTTATTCCAGACTCCCCTTCCGGGATGGATCTCCGTCCCCAACTCTTTGTCTCTCCCTTTACTTTTTTTTTTTTTTGTCCTACCTCCTCTCGTCGGCAATTGCTGCCCCTCCAGATGCCCGATGTCCTCTGCCAGCATTCAGATGTTGTTTTATGGAGTTTGCTCGGCCTTTAAAAGTTCTTTTGGTGTATTTATTGGGGAGAGAATGGTCTCCCCGTCCTATTCCTCTGCCATCTTAGTTCTCCCCCTCTAGTTCCGTATTCCTTAACCGAATCTCCTGTCATAAAACAACTCACGCGAATGGTTACTATGGCGCCTGGCCAGGGTGGGCGGTTTCAATCAGTGTGCTTCCCCTAACATAACTGAAAAGGTCCCTAATATGGGAAAGGAAACAGTCAGCAAGTCCAGGAAGAGCAGAAAGTCCCAGGCAGGATAAACCCAAGACACATAGTAATCAAAATGACAAAAATTAAAGGCAGATAAAATTTTAAGAAGAGTTCCCAGAGCTCACACAAGGTTGGAGAACAAACCTTGTGTCAACTGAAAAGCAAAATCCTGCAGAACCTAAAAGTCATGCGTCAATGTTTTATTTGGGGACCCTACTGAGGACCACTGGGGCTTCCCTGGAGGCTCAAAGGGCAAAGAATCCGCCTGCAATGCAGGAGACCCAGGTTCAATCCCTGGGAAGATTCCCCTGGAAAAGGGAATGGAAACTCACTCCAGTATTCTTGCCTGGAGAATTCCATGGACAGAGGAGCCTGGCAGGCTATAGTCCCTGGGGTACCAAAGAGTTGGACACGACTGAGTGACTAACACCTCCACTTTAGCTATCTAGGGCCAGTATCCTGTTTTCCTCCACTCTGAATTCCCCTCAGGGAAACTATCAAATCCATGGAACCCAGAAGTTCAATGAACTTCAAGCACAAGAAATTGAAGAAAACTACACCAAAGCACAAAAGCAAGACAAACAACTTGGACTTATATGCCTAGTGAAAACATCTCTGAAAAGTGAAGGGGAAATAAAGTCTTCAGACATGCAAAAGCAGAAAGAATTCCTTTCTAAAATTAAAGAAAGAAAGACAAGACAGAGGAAGAAAAGAAAAATCAAAGAGCTCTATTTAATAAAGTAACAAAGGAGATAAAATGGAATCACAAAAGATTAATCTGTTTACAGAAGATAAGGCAGAAAAAGGGTAAAGGAAAAAGAACAGGTGGGCAGAGAGCAGGGGAGGCAGGATGAAGGCCGTAAACCCGTGACACCCGTGTTCACACTGAGTGGTCCAAACACGCTTGAGGTCACTGATGTAGGTGCTCGAGACACAGGCACGGCCCAGGCGGCTGCTGTCCAGCAGCTCTGGAAGGCTCCCCGGCCCTTCACAGCCGCCCTCACTCACAGCCGCTGCTCCGCCTGGGGGCAACTGGCCCTCCCAGGAGTTGGAAGGTGTCTTCCACCTCTCAGCTCCTCCTGGGCCACGTGGCCTGGGTTGTGCCTTGAGGGATGTCCTCTCTGGGGAGCCTTTGCTGGTCCCGCGTGGGGACAACCTCCTCCTCCTCCATCGGGAACTTCATAGGCTGCCCCGGTCTTCCAGGTGGGGGTGGGGGTCCCCTGTGGAATCACCCTCCCTTCCCTCCAGGTGAACGTCTCTGTCCCCGCGCCCCACCTCTTGATCCAAAGCTCAGCCACATGGGCAGCCTGCAGTGGGACCCCGTGAGGACAAGGCACAGCCCTCGCCCGGCGCGGTGCAGCCCCTCTGCCCTACCTCCGTGGCCCGCGTGTCCGATCACTCCCTGCTGCGGGTTCCCGGGCACCCAGGGCCCCAAGTGGGCTCCAAGTTAGGGGCGGGGCACCTCCCCTCGGCAGCTCCTCCCAAGGCCCGGCTCCGGCTCCCGTGTGAGGCCACCGGGAGGCGCGCTGGTTCTCGGAATATTCCCGGCGCAGCAGGAGCGGCGGCCGGATCGCAGGTCCTAGGAGCGTCGAGAGGGAGAGGCCAGCTGCGGCCGAGCGCCTGCGGCGCGCTGGCTTTCCCGGACACGCGCCGCTGGCACGTTTAGGGCTCCCAGGCTCCGGAAGGGTCTTGCTCAAGGCCACCTGGTAAGACAAAGCGGGACCCCAGCGACCCTGGGCCGGCGGGACTTGGATGTGGGGGCTGGGGAAGGGCTGGCAGGGTGGGCGGGGTGTTCCACCGGGTGGTCTCGGCAGTCAAGTGGAGAGCTCGGCCTGCCCATCACGGCTGCACCCACAAGCTTCTGTGCCCTGCTTCTGCTCAGGCCTTCCCCAGGAGGGCCTTCCTTGTCTGGGGCTGCAGAGGAGGAGCCTGGGGAGGGTCGTGGCCCCTCCAGAGAGGCGAGGTGACGGCGGCACTTCAGGCTCTGTGCACGCGGCTGAGACTGGTTCTGAGTGACAAGCCCTGGAACTTGGGGGTCTGTATGTGCGGATGACCGCCGCCCCCCACCCCCTCCACTCCGAAATAGCACCAATACGGCCACACTGGTTTTCAGTCATTTATTCCAACGCTGGGCTTTGAATAGAAAAATAAACAGAAACCAAACAGAATGATTATGAAATCAGGAGGGAGCGGAAGGCCTCCTGTCCCCTCCCCCAACCCCGCTGCTCCGGGAGGGAGGAGCTCCAAGCCTTCAGCTCTTCCCACCCCACGGCTGCCGGCCCCGCCCCAGACCTTCTGCAGAGCCCCCAGCCCAGGGTATCTGAGCCTCCATCCTGGCCAGGGAGAGGAGGGGGTGGGGCTCTGGTTCTGGGTGTCACAGGCCAGGGGCCCAGAGGAGGGCGAGGAGGCCGCAGGCCAGCGCCAGGCTGAGGGGGGCGCTGGTGCAGGCGGGTGCAGCACTCTGCCAGCTCTGCAGACTCTCATTGCACAGGTCGTCCTTGCAGCACAGGGTGGTCTCCTGGCCTCTGCTGACCTGGCCCTGCTGGCTGTTCGTGGGCATGCACCACGCTGAGCAGTTCTTTTCCACCAGGTTCCCAGACAGAGGCTCCACTGGGGAAGGGTGGGCGAGGTCAGGCCAGGTGGCACCCCTGTCCCCCAGGGCCTCCCAAGTCCCAGGGCCCAGCTTCCATCACCACCAGGACTGGACTGTCACCGAGACCCCTTCTACTAGCCTCCCCAAGAATGATCTTCAAGCCCCGGGGCACCCCACAGGGCCTCCTTCCCTCCCCTGGATCGCTCACCCCTGATCACAGTCTTGCAGAAGCTGGAGCTGGCAGGGCAGATCTTCGGTTTCTTGCAGTTGCTGGAGCTGGTGCACACGTGGCATTGGAGTGCCTGGGCTGGGGTGAGAGCCCAGAGCTTCAGCAGGCCCCAGGGAGCCCTCCCAGAGAGGCTGGGAAAGAGCCCCACTAGACAGAGCCCTCTGCCACTCCTGCCCTGGGCCAGTCCCTCTGAGGTCCCCGGGCCCCACCAGGGCTCACATCTTGCACACAGCCCCAGGAGGCAGGAGGTAATGTCCCCAGGACCGCTGGGGCCCGGGGGTGCCTCCCCATCGGAGGAGCTGTCCAGCACTGGGCGTCTGTAGAGGACCAGGGAGGCAGCCAATGTGGCTGGACTGAAGACCCTCCCCCAGGGGCATCAGCGGCTCTGGGGTGTGCTAACAGCAGCTCACAGGGCCTGGCTGCTGTCCCTTTCCTGGGGACTGTCTCGCAGTGGGCAGTGGGCAGTGGGCAGCCCATGGTGAGGACCTGAGGCTGAGTCAGCACCCTGGGGGCTGTCAGTTTGGCCATGCTGAGCCTACAGGGACATGGGCAACCCTGAGAGGGCCCTGGGGCCTGGGGTGGGGGGCACTGGGGCTGGAGTCCAGCCTCTGTCTTTCTTGGGGAAGAAGTGTGTCAAAACAACCCCCAGCATTGCTCCCTCTCTGTGTGTCTGATCCTCTGGGTTGACTCTAAGATTCTCTGGTTCTGAAATATTGTAAGTCTGTGATCCCACAAAGCTAAGGTGCGGGGTTCACTTTGTTCTAGTCCCCACAAACCCTGGATTCTCCTTGTCTGGAGGGAAGCCATGCCAGGCTTCCAGGTCTGGCTCCCCACTCCCCCAGCACCTCCCCCCACCCCCAGGCCCTCACCTGGCCCAGCAGCTGCAGCCAAGGTGACGAGGAACAGCAGGGCTGTCTTCATCTCGGGGCGCCTCTGGGAGCACTGGCGCCCCCCCCACCTCTGGAGGCCTTATAGCTGGGACAAGTGCTGGTGGGAGGGGCGGGGACCTGCCCCACCCTGCCCAGCCCACACCCTCCGGCCCAGCACACCCCTGCCTGGCCAGCTGCAGGGCTCTCTGCCCCCCTCCACCTCCCGCTGCTTCCCCCTTGGCAGGCTGTAGATAGAGGCATCAGCTGGGTCTGCAGCTCACCCCGCTCTTACCCTCTGCCTAGCTCTGGTCGCTGCCTCCGACTCCCACCCTCAGATAGGGTCACAGAATCCCAGGTCTGTGCAAGTGCCCTGGGGTGCCCAGTGCCATGCTCAGGCTGGAGTGGAAGGCAGGAGGAGGCCCTAGATTCTTGGGCTCCAGGGGCTCAGGGTTGCTAGGTCAACCCCCAGGTCTCCTGAGAAAAAGACCCCAGTGTCCACCTAAAAGAGTCACAACCTAATAGTTGAAAGTTATGTTTTATTCGGTGGGAATGTTTAGGACTTCAAGCCTGGAGGGCAGTATCTCAAGTGACCCTGAGAGAACTGCTCCAAGGAGCGGGGCAGAGGGGAGTCAGATTATATAGGAGTTTGTGACACAAGGTGTGTAGTCTGAACATCTGAAGTGTTTCTTGTGAATTAAAGAAAACCAGTTATCTCAAGCTAAGCAACTTAGGGTTTTTCTCTATATGGGACGATGCAAGAGTCTGGGCTCACTGAGATCATTCCTTTCATATGCATCTCAGCGACCTGGGGCCAGGAACTTCAGTGCTCACTGCGGGGAGCGGCTGCAGCCCAGTGGCCACCGGATGGCTGGTATCCTTCTCCTTTCTGGTTGCCCTGGATGGCTGGAATCGCTCTTGACTGTGATGTCCTTGTTTCTCACCTGGAAGCAATGCGTTCACTAAGTTGTCTGGACCTGGGGGGACAGGGAAGCCCTCGTGGCAGCGGTGTGGATGCTGGCTGTGCCTGCAGAGCGTGGCACCACGGCTGGGGGGCATGTGACCCAGTGGGACCTGGAGTGGCAGAGGAGGGGCAGGCGAGTGGATGCTGGGGAGGGGCAGTGTGGAGGGAAGACTCAGGCCCTCGTCGTGACAGTGCTCTCTGTGTCTGCTTTGGTCCTGAAAGGCAGTGTGTTCTTCCCGGCCAGGCCCAGGGGCTCACCTGGTGTGGGGTTTGGCTGGGGGTACCGGGCAGATCCCCACCCCCATCCCCCTCTTGCAGTGTCCAGCTCTGAGGAGAGGTTCCCATCCCCCTGCCTGTCTCCTCGAAGGTTTCTCTGTCCACTGCTGGCCTTGAAAGTGCAAGTGAAGTCGCTCCATCGTGTCTGACTTTTGCAGCCCTATGGACTATAGCCCACCAGGCTCCTCTGTCCATGGGCTTCTCCAGGCAAGAATACTGGAGTGGGTTGCCGTGCCCTCCTCCAGACCATCTTCCCAACCCAGGGATGGAATTCAGGTCTCCGGCATTGCAGGCAGACTCCTTACCATCTGAGCCACCAGGGAATCCCTTGCTGGCCTTGGGACCCCACTACTTCTCTGTTGTACCCAGAGAGCCTTCTGGGTGGTGTGGGTGAGACCCACAGAGGCAGGTTGTGAGGACCGTGGGTGGGGCTGGAGCATCGATGAAGGTCAGCCTTGAGCCCGTGCCAGCAGCGAACCTACCGATGGACGTGCCCTGAGGGTCTGGGGCACCTGGCTTACTTCGGGGAAGGTGGCTCCCAGCCTGAGCCTGGATGCCAGGGCCAGCCCAAGGCTGTCTGGGGCACCGGCTCAGGCCTCTCCTCCCTGTGGCCCCTGGTGAGTGGACGGCTGAGCTATCGTCTGCTCCTCCCCGCTGGGGTGCGCAATGCTGGGGCCACAAGCAGGGCCTGCTCGAAGGTGGAGGGGGTGTTCCAGTGTCTTTCAGGACCCCAGGGCACAGGAGGCAGGCACCGGAGCCCTGAGGCAGCCCCACTCAGCCTGCTGAGCCTGAGAAGTCTGCCCGTCCTGCGGGCTGGCCCCAGGGTTTGTCTGGGAGTCTGGACTGAAAAGGCGGGCAACATGGGGCTCTCATGCCCTGATCCAGAGAGAGAAAGTCACCCCATGCTCTGGGGCCTCCCCACAGGCAGGAGGCAGGGGTGGGAGAGAGGGGGCCCAGGAAACCTGGGAAGCGGGCACAGCGACAGGGTGGGGACTGGCAGGGCTGGGGAAAGGCAGGAGGGGCTGGGTGACTCACGAGGGCCTAGGGGCAGGGACAGTGCTGGAAAACAGGTTTAGGGGATTGGATTTCCTGTCAGCCCCACGGTGCTGCACAATCCTGGCTGGGGTGGAAGTCTGGGGATGAGGCCGCTGGGCGGTGGGCTCCCCACACGTGGGGCTGGGGCCCTGTACCCCGGGCCCACCTCCAGGGTGGTGGCTGTGTGCCCTGGTGGCAGGGCTGGTCACTGGAGCAGAGGCGGCATTTGATCCTGTTCTGTGGGAAGGAGGTCTTTGCCCCTGACAGGGCTCTTGTCTCTCCTAGGGGCTTCCGAGCAGAAACATCCAGCCCAGATACCCTTTACTTGTGGGAGAAAGTGGGTGGTCCCGATGACCAGAGCTCTCAGGGGACTGGGAGTTACCAGGACAGTGCTGTCAGGAAGGGCTTCCTGTAGGCGGTGACCTGGCCACCACAGTCTTGGAGGCAGGATTCAGGGGAGAGAGGAGCCCCGAAGTTGGTCTTTCGTCCTCTCACTGGTGAAGAAATGAGGGGCCAGAGAGGATGGGGCTGGCGCCAGGTCACCCGGGAGTGGGGCAGAACTTGGCCCTTCTTTCTACCATCAGTAGCCCTTCCTTCCCTTCCTCCTCTCATGCTCCTCATGCTGGAGAGAGCTGCTGCTTTCTGGGCCCCACCCTTCCGTCCTCCTGGGTCCCTGGCGGTACCAGCAGGCATGATAGCCAGGAGAGGCCTTGAAGGGGAACTACCCTCCGCTTGTTCCCTAGACTCAGCGGGCCAGGAAGCCGAGACAAGCCCTGCACCCTGCCTCCCTGCCCTCCTCCCCGGTCTCAGCCTGGACACGGGAGGGGACAGGGCCCAGACCTCTTGGCCGTCAGGACCACAGAGCAGGAGGGTGGCCCAGAGAGGGAAGGGCTCAGCTCAGCATGGCACAGTGGCCAACCCAGGCCTCCCGGAAATGTAGCCCTGGGAAGGCCCCCAGGCCCATCCTGGGCTGAGGGTGGGCACCAGGGCGGGCGAGTCAGGCCCAGTCTGGACCCCTCCAAACCTGGCACTGGGACAGGCTTCTTCAGCTGCAGGTCACTATAGGGGCAGCATCACCTAAGCTGTACCCCCGTTCACCCCATTCTTCATTCCTTCAACAGAGCTTTAGAAGGACTCAGAATAGGCCAGGCACAGAGAGTGAAGTAGAGACCAAAACAGGAGAGATGGGGTCTCGCCTTTGGGGCCCCCCGACTAGCTGGGGAGGTGTGGGGGCGCATCTGCGATGCTGTGTGTACCATACATGGGCATGATGACCTGGGAGGGTGGGGCCCAGGAGCTCTCCCAGGGTGGAGTGGGGCAAGGACACACCAGCAAGGGAGCCAGGGCCTGGCTCAGAGACCATGTGTGGCCTAGGGTTCGGGCTCTGTTTCTGCCTTCCTTCCTCCCCAGCTGGAGAGCCGTGACTTCCCTGTGAGTCAGGCTCCCGAGTGACACAGCATCTCAGACCTGCTCTGTAAGTCGCACACATGCCCACACTTTCGGGGCCCCCTCAGTGACGCACAGAGGGCAGGGCCTTGCCCCGTCGATGAGCGGGAGCAGCGTGGGCCTGGTCCCCTGGCCTGGGGCTCTTCCCCGGCTCAGGCTGCCCTGCTCCTCCCTCCTGGTCAAGGAGAATCACCTTGTCACCCAAGGCCACAGGCCAGCTACTTCCCAGGGCCTGAGGTGACCCCCTCCCAGTCCTAACCCAACCCTGGGGCCGCCAGCTGCCCTTCTCCAGGGGTGCTCCCCCAACTCTGAGTGAGGCTCCCCAATGCCCTTACTGTCCTCAGGCCGGGCTGGAGGATATGGCTCCAGGCCAGCTCTGCCCCCGTGTGCTGGCCTCGCCTGCCTGTAGGGCCCCTCTTTCCTGCTGTGCTAGATGGGAAATCCAAGGAGTAGCCACATGGGCAGCCCTTCCCTGTCTTGAGGTGCAGCCTGTTGCCAGGAATGGCCAGACAGGAGCCCTAGCTTTCTGAGGGCCAAGAGAGACAAACTCTCCCTGGAGAGACCCTGCAGGACCCCTGCCCACACCAGCACCTAGGGCCAGCCCTGGGCACCTCTCCATGGAGCCCTGTGTGGGCTCTGACTGTCAGCTCCTCTGGCTGCGTCCCTGAGAGGTCACTGGAGACTGGGGATCTGGGTGATGAGGGCAAAGCCCTCAGGTGTGAGCTGTGTCCTTCTTGAAGGCCTGGGTAGAGGTTCTAGGGTAGTGAACGTGGGGCCCTTCTCACCTTCCTCCCTCACTCCACTGCCATCACTTGCTCCCAATAGCTCCCCGCCCACCCATCCACCCATCTATCTCCCCATGGACCCACCCACCCATCCATCCACCCTCCCCACCATTCATTCACTCATCTGCTTCTCCATCCATGTAGCCAATCTATCCATTTATCCATGCATTCTTCCATCTTCCATCCATCTATCCATCTATCTGTCAATTCATCCATCCATGTATGTATCCATCTCCCCATCTATCTATCCATTCATCTTTCTTCCATCCACCCATTAATCTGTCCATCCGTCCATCCATCTACTCATCTAGGATTTCCCTGGTGGCTCAGACGGTAAAGAATGTGCCTGCAATGTTGAAGACCTGGGTTCAAGCCCTAGGTTTGGAAGATCCCCTGGAAAAGGGAATGGCCACCCACTCCAGTATTCTTGCCTGGAGAATTCCATGAACAGAGGAGCCTGGTGGCCTACAGTCCATGGGGTTGTGAGGGGTTGGCCACAACTGAGCGACTAGCACCCACGCACTCTCTCACCCACCACTCCATGTATCCATCTGCCCATCCATCCACCCAGCCACGCACGCCACTCACGTGTGCTCTAGGAGACAGTTACAGTGGAGTTTCTCTGTGTCCTCCGTCCTCTTCCCTTTCTCACTTATGTACATGTCTAGTCATTCTCAAAGGCCGTGGGGTGAGACCTGATGGGGCTCCAAGAGCCTTAGGTCTGTGGGTAGTTGGTGGGCAGCTCTGGGAAACGCAACACCTGAAATGCAGACACTCCTTTTTCACTTAAGATTGCTGCAGTCCACAGGGTCACCGAGTCGGACATGATTGAGAAACTGAACAGAACAGATACATTAAACAGGGGAGGAGGAGGCTTTGGGAGGACATCATTGACTATAACCCTTATGACTGTAATAAATATCTAATGTAAATCATGGGCCCTGCTGATCTGTCCGTCTTTGGCACTCGTACCTCTTATGCAGAGCATTGTATAAATTCCTTTCCGTGACAGCCCTCCACCCTCATCACTCTGTCCCTTGCCCCTTGGGAACAAGAAATGGCCCCTCATTTGGTGATGTGACTCTTTAAGCCCCTGTGAAACACAGCCAGGACAACCTAGAATTTTCTTTCAAAAAGGTTCTCTGGAAACAGCTGATGAAACTGGAATGGGGACTTCTGTTTTCCCAAGCATGTGTCATGGTGAGAGGGCTTCCACCTGTCAGTGAGACCAAGATTTCAGACATGGACAGCCTCTCTTCAGACCCTGAATTTTACAGACAAGGTTCCTGGGCCCGGGATGATGGGGGTCAACAGCATGGCCCCTGTGGCAGCCGTGTGGCCTGGGAACTAAAGGCACGTTGTCCTCACGCGACCTGGAGTGGAGGAGACCGGGTGTCTGCTTCTCTAGGCCTTAGGCCGCTGCTGAGCAAGAAATCTGGAACCGCCCAACCCAGCCGCTCTCTGCTTTGCTTGGTGGCCTTGGGGGCCTGGCGCTGGCACCAGCCCAGTCCAGGGGTGTGTGTGTTGTCGAAGCCTGCTCTGGGTGTGGGGACAGGCCCCTGGGCAGGGCGGTGGGTCCCTATCCGGGCCTGCCAGCAGCTCAATCACAAGAGCTTAGGGGATCAAGGGGTTTGTGTCATCTTAACTTGGGAATGTTACATAAGAAGGGAGCAGCGGCAGCCCCCTGGGGAGTGGGGGAGAGTGTGACCCGTGGGGGGCCCTGGAGCCCCGGGGCTGTGCCCAGGCCAGAGGAGGCAGCTCTGAAAGCAAACCCCAGGGTACAAGCAGGGCTCGGGGCTCCAGGACCCCTGCTGGCTGGTGGTCTATCTGCGCCAGTGCCGGCCCTCCTGCCCTGGCCCTCCCTTAGGGATAGCAGGAGTAACAGACCGCAGCCTGAGCCTTCCACCGGCAGCCCCACCCCCACACACCCAAAATGCCGCTCCCTAAGCCAGCAGCAGGAGCAGGGGCTCGAGAGTGAGAGCCGGCCCCCTGCCCCACTGCCCAGAGCCTGCCCTGCAGGGGCATCTGCCGCCCGCCCTCCGGCCTCCTGCTGGGGGTCAGCCCTGCCTCCCTCCGACCTTTGCACCTGCCACCCTGCTGCTTTCCTGCTGTCTGGATCACTGCCGCAGCCTCGCCTCTGAGCCCTCCAGACCCCGTGGGAAGCCGAGGCCCAGCTCGGCCATCGGTCCGTGGGCCACGGCCCTCAGGTCTGGCACTGTGGGGTCCTGCTATGTGGGAGGCAATCTCCGAGGGTCTGCGGACTCGAGACTGGGTGGGGGGTGGGGGCGGGCAGCTGCGGACTGGGGTGGGGAGGACTCAGAGAGGACTCAGGCTGGGGCACCACTCTGCCCCCCGGAGCCGGCGGGGGATGGGATTGGGGGCTGGGAGGGCGGTCCAGAAAGCTCTGAGATCTGAAGACTCGTGAACGACTTCATCCGGAAACAGTCTCCTCGCCTCACCCTCTCTGCGGAACACAGGTGGCGTACAAAGCGGTTTTCCGTTGGGACTTGTAGGGGTGGGGCCTGCCCCAGAGGGAAGGTTGGTCGATGGGAGAATCAAGAAAGGAAATTTCCACTTTCCTTAAGAAGAGAAACCCCAAGCTTCTCAGGCTAGGTGGGGTGGCCCCCCCGCCCAGCCCGGCAGGCCCACCCCCTCCTGGGTCTCCAGCTGGGGCTGTGCAGGCAGCTTGTGCTGGAGGCTGGGATGGCCCCGAGGGAACCCTGACCCCCTTGGTTCAAGGCAGGGTGCCCGCAGCCTGTCTTGTCCTGCGCACCGCCCAAGGGGCAACGGCAGGAAGAAGCCCCATGAGAGGGCAGCGCCCCCCTTACCCTGGCCTGAAGCCCTGCTGTCCCGCACGTCCTGGGACCACTGTGACTGAACGACCACCACTGTCCTGTGACAGGCACAGTGGCCCTGTAGTGGCGGGGCACACAGGCCCTGGGTCCAGAGAAGGGCCTCCCTCCCTTTGGGGCAGGTAGGGGTGCTCCCAGAGGCCCTGGGCAGAGAGGCCGGGGAGCAGACCAGCAGGAGAACTGGAGACCTCGGGGCCCGCAAGGAGCCCCAGAGCCCTGGGCATCTGGTGTGCTCCGATCAGGGAGGTAGGGTGGGTGGGGGAGAGGGGGCACAGAGCTGACCACCTGTGCTGGAGGACGCTGAGGCTCAGAGGAGCGCCCCAGGGCTGTCAGGTCAGCCCCCAACTCGGGATTTGAGAGCGTGTTTCTGCCACCCTGGCTGGAGGGGCTGGGGACAGACCCTGCTCTTCGAGGAGAAGTGCTGCTTTCCCACCTGAGCATGTGCACTGAGGTTCCCCGACACTTACAGCGTGCCCCCCCACCTTCAAGGCACGGGGGATCCCCCAGACCAAGGACAAGAACCCCGCCCCCCAGACTCAACATCTCAGACTGAACTGAGAGAGCAGCCTTGCAGCTTTATTCCTTCCCTCTTGCAGCAGCAGCAGCTTGACATCCCGGGGGAAAGCCCCCAGGGAGATAGGCCCATCCCGCAGTGGTCAGCCAAGCTGGCAGGGGCTGGCAGGGGTGCTGTGGCTTTCCAGAAACCCCGTCCCACCCCTGGGCTTCAGCACCCTGAGCCCCACCCAGTGTGAGAGCTCGAGGAGGCAGGCCCACGGCCCCAAGGACGTCCCCTGGGTCTGTGAGGCGCAGTTGCTCCAGCTGAGCAACGGACAGGTGGGCGGGTGGAGTGAACATCCACATGGGGCAGGAGTGGCCGGCGGGTTGCGTGCAAAGCCCTGCCCTCAGGTCCGCCTTCGCCTGCACAGGAGCGGCCGGAGCGGGGGTCGCTGCAGAGCACAGGGGCCCTAAGAGGCAGGGCCTGAGGGAGAGAGGTCCCCAGGGGGAGCCCCTCAAGTGGGCTGGAGGTGACTGGGGAGAATCCAGGCGCCCTTCCCACTGCTGGATGGTCAGGGGACCCCCGGAACCCAGGAGAAGGCTGAGTGAGGGTGTTTGCATGTGGGTGGTTCCCTGAGGCGGGGAGAGTTTCTCTTGGGAGGGGGCCGGTGGGGCCTGGGGGAGGCAGGGAGGAGAGACTGGGAGATGAGGGCTGCAGACCGGCCCCACGCAGGCTGTGAGGGCTCGGGTGAGACCCAGGGCTGGCCCTGGCAGTGGGCTCACCAGGCCACCTGGAGCAGAGCCCACAGCAGGCTGGCTGCAGCGGTGACCCACAGGGAGCTGGGGCCACCCGGCAGCCCCGAGGCCGCGCTGCTGTGGCACTGGCTGTCCTGGCAGCAGGAGACGGAGAGGGCCACGCCGTTCGAGGTCACGGTGCTGTTGGGGCAGGTCGGGGCGCAGGACTTCATGACCAGGACGCCACTGGCGCTGGCTGTGGAGAGAGGGGCAAGGGCCCGTGGGTGCCTGCTCCACCACCCAGCCGGCCCTTGGGGAGGCCCTGCCGCCGGGGCCCTGGGTGCTGCAGGCAGAGCCAGCTCCAGGCTGTCCGGTGTGAGCGTGTGTGTCTCCCGCTCACACCGCTCCTCTGTGATGCCCGGGGCCAGGGGCTGGCACAGCGGCTCCCATGCCCTGCCTGTCTTCCGAGCCCCTCTGACAGATGTGGGGGTGCTTCTCCGCTCTGGGTTTCAGGCTCCAGAAGTGGGGCTGGCAAGCCCTAGAAAAGGTGGGTAGGGACTGGATTACACGGGGCAGCCTGCACAGTTGCCTTCAGAGCTTTACATCCCTCGTGCGGGGAGACAAGGTGAGCCGGGGCCCCGGGCAGTGAGCAGGGCGCTTTGGCAAGATGCCTCCCTCCCTGGACACTGGCTCGGCTTCTGCACCTGCCCCGGGGCCACTGAGCAGGGCCCCTGAGATGATGGTGCCGGCAGCTCAGAGCCCAGTGGTGCTGGGTTAGAGTGAGTTACTTCTCTAAATGCAGAACATGCTGGAAACTGTGAGCCCACCCAAAGGGAAATCCCATCCACAGTCGGCCCAGAGCCAGAGAGGCTGCAGGGTCTGCCTCTAGGCACCTCGATTTCCTCGTCTGGAGAATGTGGTTAATCAGAGAACCAACTGTGCAGTTGTTCAGGGTTAGATGAATTCATCCATGAGTAGCGTTGAGAGCAAGCTGAAGGAGAGTCGGATTCGGTGGGTGTGGCTGGAGGTTGTCACAGCCACCGGTGCCAGGAAGGCTCTTGCCCTCTAAGGCCAAGGCCTTGGCCAAGGAGGACAGAGACGCCTGCTCTCAGCAGGCTGACGCTCTGCCCTGACCAGGAAGGTCAAGGCCAGTGTGGCCTTCTGAGGGGCCTTGAGCAAAGACCAGCTTGCCCAGGTGGGCAGCTGTCCCTCCCCAGGAAGCCCCTGGATAAGGGGACGGCCCCGGGCTGCACACTGGATGGGCTATTTCTTTACCTCTTACCCCAGCAGTGGATTCAGTTAACGCAACGATTAATTGCAGCTCTGCTGAGTTATTTGGGTAAGGAGCTGTGTTTTTGTGGGCAGAACATAACAGGGGTCTTGGTGAAGCCAGTAGGACCTTGGGGGTCTCCTGGGTACAAGCCCCTCGGTGTCTTTGCTTCCTGTTTGGAGCTCCTCGAGCTCCAAAGAGCAAACTCGAGCAGCTCCCTGTCAGGAGCAGGGCTCATCCCCTAATCACGAGCCAGGGCGGCTGGCTCCTCTGGAAGGGGCATGGATGACACTCTGATGCTTGTCATGAGCTGTTCTGTGGAAACTAAGATGCTCCCGCCAGGGGAGGATGATGACTACACGCCGACCACAAGCATTGGACTCCAGATGGCTTGGAACCAGATGGTCAAGATTCCAGAAAATCCTGCAGGTAAGAACTTGGCCACCAACCCACGATCACACGCCTTCCACCCTCGTCCCTAGTGTTGCCTTTAAAATCGGCCTTCGGGAAGTTAGGGGCTCTTGAGCGCAAGCTGTCCATTCTCTTTGCTAGATCCTGCAATAAATGCTAACTTCCCTTCAGCACCACCCTGTGTGAGCAGATTGGCTTTGCTGCACATCGGCTGAGAGGACCTGAGTTCTGTTTGGTAACTGGCTAACCCATTTCTGAGTTACAGCTGAGACGACCCCTCCCAGTGTGGCCATGTCCTCGCCTGAAGGCTCTGAGCTCCAGCTTCTTGGCCTGAGGAATGGTGTATTGGGCCAGGGCTGTCAGAGGACCGACTGAGAAGACAGACTAATACTCTGGGCCTGACACCCAGTGGGGGTTGGCTCTGGGGCAAGGATCTCTGCGGGGCCACTGTCTCAGGCCCCTCCTCAGCAGATCCACAGAAGTTGAGGCTCAGAGACCACCCCAACTCCCAGGGTTGCCCAGCTACTGTCTTCACGGTCAGATGAGAAGCCTGAGGCTCGGGGAGGACTCATGACCTGCTGGAGGCACTCTGGGTGATACAGGGAGCATGGAACAGTGATCACCCCACCACTGCCCAGGCCTGAACTGGCCAGAGGGCCCTTGTCCCTCCACTTTCCCCAGGCCCCTGTGTCCCTCCCTGCCCCGGGTCCCCCAGCACCATTCCCCTCGGATGGGGTCTCACTGCCCCCTCCCCACTTGTCAGTCTGGGGAACCCCTGACTCAGGTCGGGCTGTCTGATTGCTGGCCCTGGAAGGGATACTCAGGGAGTGATGCCTGGCAAGAAAGGGGGATGGACAGACAGATGGTGAGGGGCAGGTGGGAAGTGGGGTGAAGGCCGAGACAGCAGACCTGGGGCATCTAAGGGAAGCCCCCAACCCCAGGATGGATCTGTGGGCCTTCAGAGTGTCCAGTCCTGTCCAGGGTGAAAGAGCTGAGGCTCTTGGGGTAAAGGAAGCCCCAGGGGGCATCCTAGGCCTGCTGGGGATCGCTGGGAAGAAGCAGTGTCCCCCCAGACCCCTTATTCCTTCTCACTTCAAGGCTCACTGTATCCTGGCCACCTCCCCCAGTAAGCTCCTGAGGCCACCAATCTTGTGGTCCCTGCCTCACACCAGGGCCAGAGCCAGGGGCCCTAGCGGGTACTCAGGGCCACCTGCCAGGCAACTTGGAGGGGGAGTAGCTCGCAGTTGTGGCCTCGGCAGCTGAGGCCCTGTCAGGAGCAGGGCTCATCCCCTAATCACAAGACAGGGACATGCTCGTGCCTCTGGGCGAGGTCTTTCTCTGCCCAACAGAAGAGGAAGCTCCAAGAGGCATCAGAGGGGTGCCCCGCTCCCACACGGTGTCTCTGGGCTGAACATGGCCAATGGCCAGCTGGGTTTGGGGGAGATAGATCCCAGCATGGATCCCAGCCCTGCCGTGCACTCATGGGGGCTCTGGGCCAGACCCTGAGCCCCCTGTCATGTGTCCTGGCTGCAAGGGCCTCTGCGTCATTTGGACTGACAAGGGGCAGTGGCCCAGAGGGTGACCCCTGTGAGGCTGCCTGGCTGCCCTGCTTCACTTGGGGAGCCTGGGGGTTTCTGCGGGGACTCTGCAGGGACTCTGCAGATGTGACCCCGGTGGCAGCGGCTACCTGTGAGGAGGAAATGGCAGCCTACTCCAGTATTCCTGCTGGGAGAATCCCATGGACAGACGAGCCTGGTGGGCTGCAGTCCACGGGGTCGCAGAGTTGGATATGACTGAGCGACTAAGCACACATTTGCAAGGAGACAGGGTGCCTCATTCCCTCCCAGAATTGGACCCAGCTGCCCAGCCCGCATCTCTGGGCCCTCACTCAGTGCCCACGTCTGCTCCTCACCATCAAGCCTCTTCTCTCTGAGGGGCCCCCGTCATTTCAGGTCCTTACCCAATCTCTGCCACCCATCCAGGCCGAGTGCTCCCACTGAGCAGACCCCTACCATGTGACTTCCTGGGGCTCCACCTGCACCCTGACCCTGCCTGTCATTGTCATCATCAGACTCTAGAGCTCGGGCCCAGGTTCAGCCCGTGGCAGCTCAGACCCGAGGAGGGATCCCGGGAGGTGGGAGGAAGAAGTGGGCCTGCCCTGGGGAAGGCAGGGTCCCAGTGTGGCTGGGCAGGCAGGCCGGGGGCCCGAGCACAGTGCAGGGTGCCCACGTCAGGGGTCACAGGTCCTGTAGCCCACAGTGCAGGGCAGGCAGCCTGGGAAAGGCACACTGGTCGAGCTGCCGACGAAGGCCAGGCTGTGCAGACATCCCCGCCCATGGGCCCCTGTCCCTGGTGAATCCATGGGCCACCTGCTCCCCGCCTCCCTCCCAAGTACTTTACATTGTTGTTGTCAGTCATCCAGTCGTGTCTGACTCTTTGCGACCCCAAGGACTGCAGTCCGCCAGGCTCCTCTGTCCATAGGATTCTCCAGGCAAGCATACTGGAGTGGGTTGCCATTTCCTTCTCCAGGAGATCTTCCCACACCAGGAATCAAGCCCCGACCTCCCACCTTGCAGGGACTCGCCAAACTGGGAAACCGGCACTGGGAGGTCAGGGTGACAGTGCCGTCGGCTCGCTGAAGGAGCTTCTCTCAACCAGCCCTTGCACGGACTCATGAAGCCTACAAAGAAGGATGGGTCGTCCCTGCCCCTACAGCCCCGGGTGGGCCCGCTGCCGGGTTCCTGCGGGAGGACGTGGTGTCCCCAGGGTCCGGGCTGGGCCGAGAGGCCCGCGTGCGGGAGGTGGGGCCGGTGTGGGTACTCACCGGCCCGAGTAATCACACAGTACTTGTCGGGCGGGGCACACTCCACCAGAGGCTCGCACTGCAGGGCCCGGGCTGGGAGGAAAGGAAGCATAGGCCCGCGGTCAGTCTGGGCTGGGGGCTTAGGCAGCCATGAGGGGATCCCTGGGGCTGGGCTGGGCACCTTCTCTACATCCTCCTGCTCCAGGGGTGCTCCCGGTCAGTCTGGGCCAGGCCTTGGGCAGCCATGGTGGGCAGGGACCCTGGGGGCCTGGGCCTGGGGCTGGGCTGGGTGCCTCCTCCTGCCCTGAGGTGCTCCTGGTCCCCTGAGATGAGCCGCGGGCTCAGGCTCTGCTTCGGGACAGTTGTGTCCCGCAGGCCTCCTGCACGTGCCAGTCTGGCAGCAGGAGTGCGGCTGGAGGTGGTGGGCGGCCCCAGGACAGAGGCGATCGGAGTCCTCCTTCTTGGCCCCTGTTCCCTTCAGCCGCAGTGTCCTTACCTGGCCCAGGACTGCTGACTGGACCGGAGGATTGAGGCTCTGAAATCCTGCACACAGCAGGTGCTACGGGTTGCTGACTAACGTGCAGGTGGATGGGGAGTCTGCAGCGCAAGTCCGGTCCCGGCCGGTCCTGGCCAGCCCTTGAGTGCTGCGTGCCTGGTTCCAAGTCCCACAGACACGGAGGTGGGGACAAGGCTCCCTGCCTGGAGACCCCACAGGCCATGCAAGTGTGGCTGATGAAGGGACAGCGTGTAACCCGAGTGGGCCAAAGTGGGGCGTGCACTGGACACCTGGCACCTGGCTGAGAGAAACTGTGGTCTTCATAGAGGGTGGGGCCATCTGGGAAGGCTTTCTGGACTGAGTGGTCCAGAAGCTGGGCCCAGACAGATGAATAAATTTTTATTTGTCATCCAGGGAAAGAGCTCTAGGGCAGAAGGAGCAGCATGGCAGAGGCCAGGCCTGCAGGGACCAGGCTGGGAGGACCCAGGAGCTGTGACGGGACAAGTGGGCAGATGGGACAGCCAGAAGCCCCTTACTGGAGTGTGGGGGCTGTGCTGCAGGAAAGGGCATCTCTCTGCCAGGGTTTTGGGCAGGAGGACTGGTGGGGGTCCCTGGGGGTTTTCTGGGAGGGGTGCCCTTTGGGGGTGTCCTTGCACACATGGGTTGACTGATGTCAAAACTCTCCCCTCTACGTGGAGAGTCGGGGTGCTGGTAGCTGCACCTTGGGCAAGCAGGAAGGAGGCCAAGCCCAGACCCTTAGAGCCCCAGGCTCAGAGGCCATCCTTCCCAGGTCAGTGTTCTGGAACTCCCCAAGAAGAAGAGGCCTCTCTGCCTGAGGGTGAGCCCCAGCCATTCCTAGTCCCCCGTGTAAAAATAAGTCCTGGGTGCTGGTGGGCAGGAGACACTCTGAGGTGCCTCAGTTTCCCCCACAGTGTCCAGGTAGTCCCCATATGCGTGGGCTGTGCTGAGCATTAATGGGTTAATACCCTCAGGAAACCCAAGACCAGAGGTCACCCGAACCCTCCTTAATCCCCACCGCTGAACTGGGCCTCCCAGCACTGATTCTCTATTCCCATTTCCACCTCTGCACCAGGCTCTCTTGAGAAGCGACCTTGCGCACTGCCTGGGCCACAGAACCAGCCTCACATCCTTGCACAAATGTCTATCTGTCTTTCCAGGCCCCCCAATCTAGGGCTGATCCCCAAGGAGCCCCCTTCCAACTGCAGGCTCCCTCCTTGCTGCCCTCCACACCCACTCACCCCCTGGCCTTCCCCAGACAGCTCCACCTCCACACCTGCCCCCACAGCCAAGCTAGGGGTAGGGGGAAGCGATGGGGCTAATTACCCCTGGGTGATAATTATTAAGTTAATAATCACAGGCTCTATCACCCCTCCCCAGGCCCCATTTCCGGTGACCTCAAAAGCTGCAGGCGCTCATGTTCAGGGTCATAAAGTCAGGTCATCAGGTAGGGGCAGAGCTGGGGCTGAAGAGGGGTGACCAGTTTCTTTTCCTGGTTTAGCACTGGAGTCCCATCTCCCAGAAATCCCAGGGAAACAGAGCACTTGGTCACCCTGGCTGGAACCCATGTCCCCCTGCCTGGCCCAGAGCTCTGCAGCCTCAGACCACTCACTGCAGTCTTTGATCCCCACCGGAGGCAGGTGTTCCAGAAATCGTGCCCCAAAGGGCGCCAAGGTTTCTGTGTCTGGCTGGTCAGGCAGCAGCCTCGATGGCCTTGCCCCCTATTCTCTGAAGCCTCCCACCCAGGCTGATGCCACAGACCCTCAGAATGGAGCCAGCCCTGCCCGGTGCCTCCCACCCAGGTCAGCGTCCCTTACCCAGGTCAGTGCACAGCGTGGCCAGAAGCAGAAGCACCAGGAGTGGCCTCATTGTTGGGTATCCGCCAGCTGGGAGTGGAGGAGAGCCAGCACCGGGAGCCTTTATATGGCTGGCTTCCTGGCCAGGGAAGACCTAGTAATTTAGCTGGAGATGAGCTTGGGCCAGCCAGGCCAGCCTGACTCACGCCGCCCGGGCTTCCCTTTGCCCTGCCCCCACGGTCCTCAGGGGCTCTCATAAGTTCCCCTGTGCCTCGGTCCCCCTCTCTCTGTTCTGAACCGTCCATCTCCCTGTCTCTGCAGTCATCACGAGGCCCAGGTTGAGCTGGAAAGAAAGGAGGAGGTGCAGGCATGGTGTCTGGGGTGACAACCCGCTCTGGGAGTTTTAGGGACGGGGTCCTGCCTGGAGTCTGGGGGACACAGTCCTCAAGAACTCTTCCAAGTAAGGATAGCCATCTCTCCCATGCTTCTCCCCTGGGCCAGGGCAAGCAGGGAGGCCCCAGATTCATTTTAATGGAGAAACTGAGGCATCACAGGCCTCAAGCTGGCTTTGAACCAGCGTGCACATGGATCACCTTGAGCTCTGCTAAATGCTGCTGTGATTAGGAGACCCAGGCGGAACCTGAGCCTGGATTCCTAGCAGGATCCTTGGGAAGCTGGTGCTGCTGGTCTGGGGGCCAACTAACCAGAGGCAAGCAGAGCCAGGGGCCACCCGACATCCTGTTGGGAGTTGTGACACTGCCCATCAGGGCTTCAGGCCAGGCTTGTGGGAAAGTGGGTGACCAGGGTTCCCTGGGGGGTGCAGCCTGCTCACAATGGGTGGTCCACGTTTGGTGTCTTGTGGAGGGCACTCACATCTACTGACGTCTCTACTCCACCCACTCCAGAGACCACCAGCCTCTCTCTCCTGGCAGCTATGGTCCCCTCCCCAGTGACCAAAGCCACCCTTCTGGATGCAGTTCTGACTGGGTCTGTCTGCCCGGAGTCAGCACCATCTGCTTTGAGTAGCTCTGCCCTCATGTCAGCCCCTAGGGTGGACCCCTACTCACCTACTGGCCCTCCCTTGCCCAGGCCTGGCCAGTGCCCATGACCCTCTCCCCAGCTTTCCCTCCCCAGAAGAAGTGTGTTGTCTAGAGCGCGCTCAGACCCTGCTGCCCTGCCTGTACCCTCGAGGTGTCCGCCTGCAGCCTGTGGCCTTTCCCAGTCTCCATCCCCTGCAGAGAATGGGCTGAGCTGCTGAGCATGGGGCGGCTGTTGGAGAGGGTGGAAAGTGGAGATATCTAAGCTGGGGCCACATGCATGCATGTTGGGCCCCGGCAGGGCAGGAGAGGTTCGGTCTCCGGCTGGGGCCAGGCTCCCTCTATGCAGTCAAGGAGCCTGGAACCTAAATTCACACTAGACTGTTGTTTCTTTTCTTTCTTTGTACACGTAACCTGTGGGATCTTAGTTCCCTGATCAAAGATAGAACCTGTGCCCACTGTGTTGGAAGTGCAGAGTCTTAACAACCGGACCACCAGGGAAGTCCCTGTCCAGTTTGTTTTGATGGTATATTTGTCAATGATATTTTAGCTTTTCTAAAGCTTCTTTTAAAACATTCATGGTTTTGGCTATATGGTGTGTGGGCTTCCATTTGTCCCAGGCCCCAAAAGATGAGGGTGGGTAAGGAACCAGAGCTCTGCTCATTTCCTCTAAAACTGTGCACGTCTGTGTATTGAGATGGTAGACACTGGCTGAGCAACCCTGGCGTCCACTCCATCCATCCTCCCACTCCATTTGCCCTCCTAGCTTGATGACCTCCTGTGGCCATGAGCCATGGCAATGACCAGGCCTTGCCCAGCAGCCCATGGCTTCTCTGACCTGAAGCCCAGCCTTGCCTGGAGCTGTCCTGACAGAGGGACTGGACTCTGAGGCCTGAGTGCCTTTCCAGATTCTGCCTGAGCACTCAGCCCAAGCCTGAGCAAGTTCTTTGATATTCTTGGAGGAGCATGTGGTTGGGAAGTGCGAGATGAGGTCCAGACTGGAGAGTTCTATTTGGAGCAGTGGGCCAGCCAGAGACTGAGCTTAGTGTCCAGAAGGTGGAGGCCAGACGTGGCCTCTGTGTGTGCAGCAGAGAGGCTGTGGGAGGCAGAGAGAGTGCCTGCAGCTCCAGCCCCACTGCTGCAGGTGGCGAACAGCCACTTGTTCAGGTGTTGCTGGCTGCCGCCCGGTGCCAGGCTTGGGTCCTGGGGTGCAGGGACAGGGGCTGGGTATGGGGGACTGGGAGAGCCACACTCAGAGGTCAGTCGGTCAGGGCACACACAAGACAGCCTGGAACAGATTCCAGGGTGGGCTACATTTTGAAGTATGGGTGCGGAGGGGGTGCCTTGAGGAGGAGGAGCCAGGGCAGAGCAGTAGGCAAGGGAGGTGGACTCCCAAAACCTTCCAACAGGCAAGGTCAGCGGGGTCTCAGCCAGCGGGCACAGTGCTCCTCAAACTGAGGCTGATATTCCTGGGGACGTGTGAAATCTCCTTTCCCCTAGTAGGGTGGCATGGGAACGCCTGGACTCTCAAGGGGCCTTCTGCAGCAAAGCCTCTGCAGCCCTGTGCGGCAGTGGTCTGAGATGGGCAGCTACCTGTAGAGACCTCTTCCAGGGAGGGGGTCCTCTCCTGCCCACAAAGAGAGCAGAAGGGCAGAGGCTGTCTGGCCCGGGTATGGGCAGAGAAGTGCATCCAAGCACCTGTTCACCCAGGGGCTGGGGTAAGGGGAGAGTCCACCCACCAGTCTTCTAAAACTCACTCTTTTACAAGCTGGGTGCTCTCCAGTTAAGGCTGAGACTCTCCTTACAAGCCAGTTTACATAAGGCCTCCTTGGCCTGGCACTGCCCCCTTCTCCCCAGAGCAGCTGAGAGGAGGCCTGGAGCATCATGCCCCACCAGCCTGCAGGGCAGGTGAGGAGACTAAGGTGACAGTGAGGCCAGAGGCTGGACCTTGCCCAGAGGTGTTTGATCCCACCTCTGGGAAAAGACCTTGGCACAGTGAAAAGCCGAGGACCTCCCCATCAACAGAAGGCTGAGGCCTGCTCCTGCCTCCTCCCTGCTTCCTACCCAACCTCTCGCCTTGTGCTGGGCATGGGGCAGTAAGAGCCCAGGTGGGACTCAGATCCCCCACAGTTAAGAGGTTGGGAAGAGGGTGTTCCTATGTCTATTCCAGCAAGGAGACTCCTGAGCCTGGTCTCACTCTGAGCCCTGAGCCTGGTCCCACTCTGAGCCCTGACCCTGGTCATACTCTGGGTCCTGACCCCAGTCCCAGTCTGACCCCTGACCCCAGTCCCATTCTGACCCATGAGCCCGGTCCCGCTCTAAGCCTTGACTCTGGTCCCGCTCTGAGCCCTGACCCTGGTCCCGCTCTGAGCCCTGACCCTGGTCCCGCTCTGAGCCTTGACCCTGGTCCCAGTCTGATCCTTGACCCTGGTCACACTCTGAGCCCCGACCCCGGTCACACTCTGAGCAATGACCCCGGTCCCGCTCTGAGCCCTGACCCTGGTCCCAGTCTGATCCCTGACCCTGGTCACACTCTGAGCCCTGACCCCGGTCACACTCTGAGCAATCACCCCAGTCCTGCTCTGAGCCCTGACCCTGGTCACACCCTGAGCCCTGACCCAGGTCACACCCTGAGCCCTGACCCAGGTCCCACTATGTCCCCTGACCCTGGTCACACACTGACCCCTGACCCTGGTCCCGCTCTGAGCCCTGACCCTGGTCACACTCTGAGTCCTGACCCTGGTCACATGCTAAGCCTTAGTCCTGGCCACAAAGAATGGAAACTACTCTAATCTTAGGGCCCATGAGCAGAGTGCTAGGAAAGGAGAGGAAGGCTGGCTTGCTCAGGAGCACCAGGAGCCTCCAGGGCTTACGCAGTCACTGGAGAGCTCAGAATGGTGGGACCTGGAGTGTCCTGAGCGGAAAGCCATGTGTCCTGAGTCGCTCTGGCAGTCAGTCTCACCTCTTCCCTCCTTTCCTTCTCACAGAGCCTGGCCCTCGCTCCCGGCACTGTAGCCTTCTCTTTCCCGCAGCAGGGACAATTTCATCTTCTCCATACCGATCCTGAAGGACCCCTGTCTCTGAGTGCCCATATGGACAGGACTGTCCCAGCTGCCTCCTTCCGAGGAGGGACAGAGCGAGTTGCAGGACAGGATTGTTCCCTCTGGGTCCTTGGGTGGGCAGGTGCTCCAGTTCTGGCTGGTCTGGGCAGCAAGAGGCCAGGGAGCCAGGATGCCTGGGCCCCTGAGCGTGGGCAGCTGGTGTTTTCCAGGAGCGGGAGGGTGGTGAACTGGATAAACAAGGGTGTCCCAGCAGCCAGCATCCTGTGAGGCACACCCAGGACAGCCTAGCACACCCTCTCTGCAGGTTGGGGCTGAGTCATGGAATGGGGGGCCCTGGAGGTGGGCCAGGAAGCTCACCAACCAGAGCAGAAGCCAAGGCCTCCAGGAAGTGGTGCATGAGAGAAGCTCCCTGTCTGAGATGGTGCCCTTGGGTTCTGTTTCAGCAGTACGTCATGGAAACTTTGGCACACCCAGGGCAGGGCCTGGCCGGGGAATTTCACTCTCCGTTATCCTATTAAATGAAATGCCAAGGATCAGCCAAGTCAGCGGCAAGCTCCTTCCCCACAGTGTCCAGCTCCTTCCAGCACCCCCTGCTGGCAACGTGGGAGTGTGGCGGGCAGTGTAGCTGCTGAAGCTGTGCACCAGCGGGGGGTGTAGAGCTGGGCCAGTTCACCATCAGCATCTCAACAACAAAGGGAAAGTCACTGAAATGGAGGGCCCGGGTCGAGGTGGGGCAGGCAGCTCCTGCCAGAGCACTCGTGAGGTCAGTGCAGGTCCCAACAGGAAGACATCTACCATGCCTCTCTGGCAGGCGGTGACTCAGACCAGCAGGAGGAAGGAAGATTTTCTCCCTGCCCGGTAGCAGCCCAGCCAATGAAAAGACACTGCGATGCGGACTCCCAGTTTCCTCCAGTGGATGTTTTGTTCACAATGGCTCCTCCCCACTCCCCTTCTCCTTTGCAAAACAGTTTAGTCTTCTTTGCTTTACTAGACGTGAGTGTAGCTCACCAGAGCTGTGTTCCTTACAAATCCCAAGTTGCAATCCTTTGCTGTTCCCGAATAAACCCATTTGGCTGGTAAAATAATGGCTGCCTTATTGTTAGCAACCCCTTCCCCTGGCAGAGACCACACGACCCCCAGGGTTCCCTCAAACCTTGGGGAGTAGAGTGGATCGATGCTCCAGTTCAGGACTGGAAGCTATAGAAACTGTGGCGTCGCAAAGACAAGCGGCACTCAAAGATGCAGAACAGCAACCGGGGCAGGCTCGGTGGAGTCACCTCCAAAGGTTGAGCATCCTGGCTTTGTTCTGGGTGTCTTTTATACACCGTAAACTTCCTGCTCAAAAAACTCAGAACCCTCCCCTGCAACAAGCAAGCAAGATCAAAGAAGTGAAAGTGGTGGTTGATGAGCAGCAGCTTTAATAAGGGAATAAGATAAGGGAAGACAAAATAAGGGAATAAGATAAGGGGAGAGAAAGCAAATGGTTGTTACTTTAATTGGGGGCTTTGATCTCTCTCCAGCCTCAGTAGAACCCTGTGAGGGCATCTCCGGCCTGGCCGGGAGCATACTTCTTGTCACCTTCCAGGCCTCCAGAGGGTGAGGCCACCTAGGGGCAGGAGCAGGGCAGCTCCAGGGCCACACTCACCACCCACGCGAGGACTCATGGAATAGCTGAGGCCGCGCTTGTCCAGGGAGTGGGCTGTCTCTGCCAGGTCCAGACCTTCAGCTCGTGTCCCCTTTCCAGGTGGCAGAGGGTCTTGAACAGGCACTGACACGGCTGAGTGGGCACAGGGTTGCCGCCTATCTGTCCCCAGCTTGGAGGATGCCAGGAGGAGAACCTCGTGTCTTTAATGCTGCCCTGAGGTTCTTCCTCCTCAGCATTCGGGTGCCCTCTAGGCTGGTGGGTGCCCTCTAGGTCCTGCTCCTAGCTCCACCCCACGCCATTCACGCCACCACTGGGTCCCCTCTGCCTTCCTGTGCCTGCTGTGCCCATCTTGGGGCCTGCTACCTGGATGGCCCATGTCACTGTGGGGCAGGCGGCTCCTGCAGGACCACACCTGGTCCAGGAGAAGCCTGCTGGCCCCCCTGAGGCCAAAAGCCCCAAGGGCAGCATCATTGCTGGTTCTGATGCAGAGGTCTAGATGCTGGGCACACGGGTTCTTGGCACTTCGGCCACCAGGACCCTGGCAGCTCTTCTCAGTCTGCAGCTGGGAGACAGGTCAGGGAGGACAGGCAAGCTGGAGACAGCGAAGACCCCTGCACACTGTAGTCAAGCATTTATTCACTCATCCTACAAGTATCTATTTATGTGCCTCCTACATGCTGGGCACTGTGCCCAGCCTTGGCTCACGTGTCTCTTAACATACTCCGCACAGTCCCAGGGAGCAGAGAAGACTTGGAGAGGGGTATGCGTGTGGTAGGGGCAGCAGCCCAGAGGCCTGACTGCAGCCGCGGGCCCCCAGCAGTGAGTGAGCCCTTAAGCAGGCTTCCTGCTTCGATCTTGTTCTCACCAAGGAGCCCCACGTGGCCAGCCCTGGAAGGCATCTATAGCAGCACCCACCACTGTGCCCAAGGATCCCAGGCCTGGTCGGCACTTCCTGGCCTGGACCCCATCTCCCCTCCTCAGTCCCTGAGGCCCCAACACCAGCCCCTGGGGTTGGGGAGCCTGCATCCCCACCCCCTCGCCCAGGTGGGATGATTCTGAGATGAGGGCCCTGTCCGGCACAGAGTGTGTGGCCTGCCTGTGTGGCCCGCAGTGCAGCTGGACTGGGCCCTCCCTCCCCGTCTCCCCCGGAGACGTGCTGTCCCCTCCAGAAGACAACATCAGCCCTCCAGCCCTTGTCTCTGGTCTGCTTCTGGGGGTCCTTCGGCACCTGGCCCAGAGCTGACCGACAGCCTGCAGCCACAGCCCTGAGGCTCATCATTATTCCAGGAATTACGGGGCCACCAGAGAGGCTGAGGGCACCTGGACAGCAGACCAGAGGTCTGTCTGAGTGCCCGCAGCCAAGGACCCAGGAAACCGTGGCTGGATCTGCCCTGGGCTGCTGGGTCCGCAGACCCTCCCTGAGCGGGAGCTGAGCCGAGCATGTCCCTCAGACCGTTCCGGAGCTGCCGAGACCCCATAAGCAGGGGAAGCCATGCACTTAATTTGCTGTTTAAACTATTAGGACACGATGAATGTTTCTTTTCTTGGTTTAGTTTAAAAACTGCAACGGACACCAAGACACAGACACTAAAGATCTATTAGGATCATGTCCTGACATCTCCTGGTATTGAAACTTACATCGATTCAAATTAAAAAACGTAAAATCAGTTCCTCCATTAGTGCAGCAATCCTTCCCACCCTAGGCACCTGTGGGTGGTGCTGGCTGTCAGAGAGCCCTCAGTCCTGCTCACCTGAGCTCTCCTCCTGCCCCCACCCCCCAAACACACACAAACCAGAGCTCCCGTTGGGTGCACAGTTCTTCTGCTTGCAAACCAACCTTGTCTCTTAAGTTCCACTTGTCCCAGTGATCCCGTGGGGGGTGACCACAATCCCCTCTTCCTCCATTTGCCATAAGGGAACTAAGAGCTGGCCAGAGGAGCTGGAAGTGTGTTAGGAGGCATCCCTGCCACAGAACTTCCCAGCCCAGCCCTTGGGCTTTCTGCCACACCTTCTGAAGCCCTGAGTACACTTCCCAAAGATCTGACAAGGTAAGCAGAGCCCAGAGGGAGCCACCAGAGCCCGTGGATCAGTGCTGGTCTAACCACTTCTTTTTCCTGTAAAGTGTCCTGAAGAGGAAGGTTTCTGACTTGGCTTGCTCTGGGGCTTTACCCTTGTGGCAAGCTTGCAAAATGTGTTCAACTGGGCCTTCATTTTCTCACCTGTAGGCTGGAGAAGGTGCGAGTGCCCTTCTCACTGGTGGATCTGTGAGTGGCGAGCTAAGGACAAGAGCCCGCCACATACAACTCACTCATTTATTGATCACTGGCTGCAAAGACTCAGCTGCCTTCTGATCATCAGGGGATTCTACTGTGAGATTTCCCCATAAGAAGTCTTGGGCTTCTGGATGGTTTGAGAAAATCTGTATCATTATGCAGACGGATTTCCATAATGAGATTGGCTGATGGGGAGATGGGTTGCTTTTTCACTCAGCATCGTTTCCTTCAGGTTCATCCTTGTTGTTGCCCGTATCACTGCTCTGTTCCTTTTTATTGCTGAGAAGTATTCCATGACATGGATGGACCACAGTTGGTTTAACCACTTGCCCATTGAAGGACATCTGGGTTGTTTCCAGTTTGGGGCTGGTTTTTTTTTTTTTTTTTTTTACATTAAGGCATGATCTCAGTTTTATTAACAAAAATTATGCATGCACATGTCTTTGTATAGAGAGAAATTCTGGAAGCGTACTTCCCCCGTCTGTTTGCCAGTTATCAATGAACTATGGGACATGGGTGTGCGCATGCTCAGTCGTGCCAGACTCTTTGCGACACTGTGGACAGCAGCCCACCAGGCTCCCCCGTCCATGGGGTTCTCCAGGCAAGAATATTGGAGTGGGTTGCCATTTCCTTCTCCTGGGGCTGTTTTGAATGAAGCTGCTATAAACATTTATCCACAGGGTTTTCTTGTGAACATAAGCCTGTATTTCTCTGGAATAAGCACTCTAGAGTACAGCTGCAGGTCATCTTGTGGTTGCTTGTTGAGTTCTATTAAAAGCTATCAGACTGTTTCCCCCGTTTTCCGTTGTGGCGATACCATGTTACCTTCTCACCAGCAGTGTATGGATGACCGTGTTTCTATGCATCCTTATCAGCATTTGGTGTGCTCACTATTTTTTACTTTAGCCACTTTGAAATGTGTATGATGCTACCGCATTGTGACTTTAACTTGCATTTTCATAAAGGCTAGTGATGTTGAACATCTTTGCATGTGCATATTTCCCACCTACATCTGCTTATTGGTGAAATGTCTGTTCATGTGTTCTAGCCCATTTTCAATTGGATATATTTTTTAATTGTTGAGTTTTAAAAGTTCTTTAGAATTTTGGATGATATTTTGTTGGCTACATGGCTTGCAAATATTTTCTCTATCTGTAGTTTGTCTTTTCATCTTAACAGAAACTTTAGCAGAACATGTTTTTAATTTTAATGAAGCCCATCTTATCAATCATTCCTTTTATGGACTGTGCTTTTGGCATCAACTCTAAGAACTCTTTGCCTAGTCCTAGATGGTACCTTTTTCCATATCTTTTTAATGTTTATAGGACCTGTAGACATGTCATCCTTTTTTTTTCCTACATGATAATTTGTGTCTTCTCTTAGACATAATCATTCTCTCTAGGGTTTATCAGTTTTATTATTTTTTCAAAGAAATAACTTTTGATTTTTATTCTTTTGTCCATTTCTATTTTACTAGTCTGTTTTTACTTCTTTTGGCCTTGTTATTCTTTTTCTAACTCTTGAAATATATACTTAGATCTCTGACTTTCAGATTTTTCCCATTAATGTATGATTTCATATCACAAATTTCTCTTTATAACCATGGTTTTAGCACTATACCACAGATAATGTGTCAGACACATTGCAATTTAATATAAATATTTTCTAATTTCTATTTATTTTTTTTAGTCTTAGGCTATTCAAGAATGTATTGCTCAATTTCCAAATATTTGGGAGTATTTTAATTTTTGTTCTTAGTTTCTTATTTAATGTCACTATGGTAAAACACATACATACTCCAGATTTCAATCCATTGAAATTGTTGAGAATTGCTTTACACCCAAGCATATGGACAAATGTTTGGTGACTATTCCGTGTCCCTTGACAAAATTGTTTAGTAGTTGGATGTAATAATTCATACATGCTATGTGGAATTAAAGAAATCTCAGCTAAAGTTGTTGCTGGGACAGGCCTGGAGTGTGGAGCTCTCCCCCTACATGCATAATCAATTACTTCAAGAGGAACAGACAAGAGGCCTACATCTCCGCAGGAACTAACCTCTGCTTACTCTCCCCCAGAAAAGACACCTCTCTGTAGCATGCAACTCAGCCAGTCTGCAGCAGTGGAACCAATGGGAAGCCTCCATCCCAGCTCCTCCAATCAGAGAAGGCAATGACAACCCACTTCAGTACTCTTGCCTGGAAAATCCCATGGATGGCGGAGCCTGGTAGGCTGCAGTCCATGGGGTCACAAAGAGTCAGACATGACCGAGTGACTTCACCTTCACTTTTCACTTTCATGCACTAGAGAAGGAAATGGCAACCCAATCCAGTGTTTTTGCCTGGAGAATCCCAGGGACAGGGGAGCCTGGTGGGTTGCCATCTATAGGGTCACTCAGAGTTGGACACGACTGAAGCAACTTAGCAGCAGCGGCAGCAGCAGCAGCTCCTCCAATGGACTCTTCAGTGATCATCACAGCTCTGCCCATCTCCCCTTTTTCATATAAAAGCGAGTTCTCTGTCCTTGTCCTGTGAGTTTGCTTACAGTCGGCACCAGATTGCTTGTCTGATGTCAAAATTTCTGTTGCTGTTCCTGAGTAAACTCACTTTTGCCAGTAAACTATCTGGTTATTATATTATCGAAGTTGACAGTTACTAGGTCAAGACTGTTAGTCATGATGTACAAATATTCTATATCTTTATTAATGTCTTGCCTTGTTCTATTGATGCTTTTGAACTGTGGTGTTGGAGAAGACTCTTGAGAGTCCTTTGGACAGCAAGGAGAGCAAACCAGTCAACCCTAAAGGAAATCAACCCTGAATATTCATTGGAAGGACTGATGCTGAAGCTGAAGCTCCAATACTCTGGCCTCCTGATGTGAAGAACTGACTCATTGGAAAAGACCCTGATGCTGGGAAAGATGGCAGGAAGAGAAGGGGATGACAGAGGATGAGATGGTTGGATGGCATCACTGACTCAATGGACATGGGTTTGGGTGGACTCTGGGAGTTGGTGATGGACAGGGAGGCCTGACGTGCTGGAGTTCATGGGGTCACAAAGAGACATGACTTAGGGACTGAACTGAACTGAAACAGCCTCATGACCTGGAAGGAAAAGCAGGGAGACAAGCAGACATCAGAAATGCAGAAATGCTGCAGACCTGGGATCCCAAATTCCAGCTCAAAACCTAAGAAAATGACAGCCAATTCAACCCGAGACAAAGGACCTGAAAGCAAAGTGAGCCAAGAATGGAAAGGGGAGGGAGTGCTATGTGTCAGGTGGAGGTTCCTGGACCCAGGGGCGAGGCTCCTAGATGGACTGGGGCAGCCCAGGGACTCTGTGCGCGTGAGGTGCTTTGGGGTTCTGCGGTGTGAGGGGCGCCAGCAGAATCCCGCAACCTTGTTCTAGGGCCCAGGCCAAATCCCAGAATCTGCCGACACTGATCTGAGGCCGACACCGGGCCTGTAGCACAGCCCCCACCTCCCGTTCGTTGCCCAACCGTCCAGCGCCTTCAACACTTGCCCAGATGGTGACTGCAGCCATGAAATTAAAAGACGCTTACTCCATGGAAGGAAAGTTATGACCAACCTAGACAGCATATTAAAAAGCAGACACATCACTTTGTCAACAAAGGTCCGTCTAGTCAAGGCTATGGTTTTTCCAAGTGGCCATGTATGGATGTGACATTTCGACTCTAAAGAATGCACTGGTGAATTGATGCTTTTCAACTGTGATGTTGGAGAAGGCTCTTGAGAGTCCCTTGGACTGCAAGGAGATCCAACCAGTCCATCCCAAAGGAGATCAGTCCTGGGTGTTCTTTGGAAGGACAAATGTTGAAGCTGAAACTCCAATATTTTGGCCACCTGATGCGAAGAGCTGACTCATGACGCTGGGAAAGATTGAGAGCAGGAGGAGGAGGGGAGGACAGAAGATGAGATGGTTGGATGGCATCACCCATTCAGTGGACATGAGTTTGAGCAAGCTCTGGGAGATAGTGAAGGACAGGGATGCCTGGCGTGCTGCAGTCCATGGGGTCACAGAGTCGGGCATGACTGAGCGACTGAACTGAAGAGATGGTTGGAAGGCATCACTGACTCAGCGGACATGGGTTAGGGTGGACTCCGGGAGTTGGTGATGGACAGGGAGGCCTGGCGTGTTGCGGTTCATGGGGTCGCAGAGTCGGACACGACTGAGCGACTGAACTGAACTGACACAGAGAAAAATGTACTGAAATCTACCAATTCGTCTTTTATTTCTGTTAACATTTGCTTTATATTTTGTGGCTATGTTAATAGATGCATACCCATTTAGAATCATTTCAGCCTCTCCGATTTACCCTTTGGTAATTAGGAAAAGCTCTCCATTATAGTAATGCATCTTGTGTTAGGCTCACCTTTGTCTGATATTAGATGCTGTACTGCCCTTCCTCTGTTTACTGTTTGCAGCCTATGCCAGTGGCTAGCTTTTGACCCAGCATCTGCCCCGGCCCAGGATGCCGCCCGCCCTCCACCCCTACCCCCGACTGCCAACTCGGGAGATCCCACTGGAGCGTCCTGGTGCCGCCAAGCGGGGCTGGGCCGCTAGGGGCGCCAGAGGGAACCGTGGGGCTGGCGTTGGCGGAGCGCACACTCCTTCCATCATATTTCCGGTTGTGTGCGGCCGCTTCCGGCCCGAGAGCGTGGCTGCGGAGCTCAGGGCTTGAGCCCTTGCCGCGGGTCGGAACGTTTCCGTCCGCAGTTGCTCCCCGCGGCCGCGGTTGTGCTGGCGGGGGAGCCTCGGCCTCCGCTCCCCTCGTGGAGGGGGTCTCGTCAGCGCCGCGAGCGGGTCCGTTCCTGGGCGCTCGTGTGAGCGGTTTCCCGAGGCCGACCGGCCGCTTGGCGTTAGAGCCCGGGGGGCTGAGGCTGTCATTCGTACGCGGAAACGGCGGGCCGTGGGGTGCGGCGTCTTTGTGGGCGTCTGTGAAGGGCAGGTTTCGGTGACCGGAAGTAAAAGTGCCTGGGACGCGGCGAGGCTTGTCTGTTTTCGTGTTCACCGCCTCTCGGGGCACTGGCCCCGTGTGCCGGCCCTGTCGCAGGCAGCTCTTTACATTAGTGATACCATTGGTTAACGACGATGTAGTCCTTTATATGTAGTGACACCCCAGGACCTCATTATTACTGCTTCAGTATCCATTTAGATTGACTCACATTTGCTTCTTTCCTTTTTTCTCTGCATTTCTGGGCTTATGTTTGAGATAATTTTTCTAGCTGTTACGTACACACACACACACACACATTTTTTTTTAAAATGTGGTCCCCTGGGGATAAGTTCTTTTGAGATTTTTGTTTCATTGAATTTGCTGTTAACCTTTGCGGATTTCCCCCAAAAATTCACAACCTAAAAGTTGAGAGTTATGTTTTGTTCTGTGGGAATTTTTAGGACTTTAAGCCCAGGAGACAGCATCTCAAATAACCCTGCGAGACCGTTAGGAGGAGATGCCAGGAGGAGTCAGATTATTAGAAGTTTTGCAGCAAAGGGCAGTTAGTCTGAACATCAAAAGATTATTATTAAGTAAAATAATTTTTAAAATATCCCAAATTAAGGAATTTAGTGTTTTATTATGTATGGGAAAATACAAGAGTCTGGGCTCACTGAGATCATTCTTTTCATATGCATCTCAGCTACCTGGGGCCAGTATCCTGTTTTCACATCTTGAGCTTCCTCAGAGCTCACTAGCTCACCATGCACGATGGCTGCAATCACTGGTGACTAGGACGTCATTAGTTACTGATGTGGCAGGAAATATTTCATTTCTCACCTTTGAATTTTGAACAGTATTTTTGCTTCTAGATTGGTAGCTATTTTTTTGCCAGTGTTTTGATGATGTCATTGCATTGTCCCCTTTCATTGCTTGCTTTCTGTTTTGGATCTGTTATTAGTCTTGATGTTGCTCCTTAAGTTTTGAGGCTTTTTTGTCTGGCTGCTCTTCAGATTTTCTTTTTATTCTTGGTGTTCATTAGTTTCACTATGATGTGCATAGATAGGATTTTTCTTGATCCTACTGCAATTGCGTAAAGAGTTTCTTAAATCTATGGGGTGATATGTAATCAGTTTTAGAAAAGTTTTAACTCCTGAATCTTGAAATGTTGTCTGACCCATTCTCTTTCTTTTCCACTTAATGGATCCACAACGTCTCAGCTGCTGCTGTGTCACCAGAGGCTCCAAAGTTCTCAGAGTTAAAGCACTGACAGTTTCATCCGTGCGTCTGAGGGTAGGCTGGGCCCTGAGGGTAGCTCTCCTCACTCAGAACTGGGCTCAGCTGAGATGATTCAGCCATATGTGTTTCTCATCCTTCCACTACAAGGGCACTAATGAGCATTTTCTCCTCATGATGGTGCATGTGTGCATACCTGCTAAGTCTCTCAGTCGTGTCTGAGTTTTTGTGACCCTGTGGACTGTAGCCAGGCTCCTCTGTCCATGGGATTCTCCAGGCAAGAATACTGGAGTGGTGTTGCCATGCCCTCCTCCAGGGAATCTTCCCGACCCAGGAATTGAACCCACATCTTTTGTGTCTTCTGCACTGGCAGGCGGGTTCTTTACCACTAGTGCCACCTGGGAAGCCCCACTCATGATGGTGATAGAGGCATAAATAAGAAAGTAGACCCTAACAAATTAGAAGTTTGAGCCCCAAGTCAAGTTGAAGGAAATAAATCCAGCCTTTGGTTGAAGGGGCTGCAGAGTTACATGGCAAAGTGTTGCTTAAGAAATGGGGTCCACATTGACATCTGCATTCAAGTATGTTGGACCCTTCATCATGGCCCAGTTATCAAGCTCTTTCCATTCTTTAAAAGTGGTACTATGTTCAGTCTGATGTTTTCTACCTACTGCTCGTCTCCATTACTAAGACCCTTCTCTTTGCTTTTGTTTCGAATGCTGCTAATTCAGCTCTTGGTCCTTTCTATCATACTCTAGATTTTTATTTCATTAATTTTTGCCACTTTATTATTGTCTCATTACTATTTTTTAACTTTCAAAATGAAATGTCTGATTCCTTGATTTTCTGATGTCCTTTTCTTCTATTATAAAAATTTAGGTTTTAAAATGTTTGTCAGTTTTCCCCTGGAAGCTGCTATAGCTTTATCCCAATGTTTCATTGTGTATTGTTTTGTTTTTTGTGTAGACTTTAACTGTCCAATTTATAGTACTTAAAATTTTTCATTCAGGTGTCTTGTTTTTGAGCAGAGTGCCTACATTGTAATTGTTGAGTGCAGAGAACAAGACATGTTCAGTGTTTTTACTAAACTTCTGCCCTCAGGGCTGTCAGTTATTGAGAGAAGTGTGTCTACATATTCCACTTTGTTGCTGGTTTTGTCCATTTCTCCTTGTTCTAACACTTTTTACTTTATGTATTTTGGAGCACTTATATTAGATACACAAATTTTAAGTTGTTAAAAACTTTTTTCTGTTAAGTTGAACATTTTGTCATTTATATCTGTTAGTGATTTTTGCCTTAAAGTCTATTTGTTTAACATTGATAGTTTAAGTCTATTATATCTTCTTCTGTCTTTTATAATGAATTTTTCCATGGTGTTTTGAGTATTTTTCTGGATTAAAACAAAAACTTCAATCTGATAATCTGTCTCTGAGCTGGTGATTTTATTTATTGTGATTGCTAAGGCATACAGATGCATTTCTATCATCAATTATTTAGTACCTTTAATATTCTATCCATTTTCTCTCAAGTATTGGTTCCTTTTTTCTGTTGCTAGGTAGAAGGTAACAAACTCCATTTCTGTGACACTTAGGCCTTGACCCTTTATGCCTATGGCTGTCTCTGATTTCTTTGTGAACCACGTAGAAACCGGAGAACATTTCATCATTAATCATGTCTCTCATGCCTTTTCACACCATTTGTATCCAGTATTGTCTTATTTTCTTTAACCTTCCAAATAAGAAAATATTATTTTTGTGCTATCTTGTTAGTGTTTATTTGGCTTTATTACTTTGCCAACAAAGGTTCGTCTAGTCAAGGCTATGGTTTTTCCAGTAGTCATGTATGGGTGTGAGAGTTGGACAGTGAAAAAGGCTGAACACCAAAGAACTGATGCTTTTGAACTGTGGTGTTGGAGAAGACTCTTTGAGAGTCCCTTGGACTGCAAGGAGATCCAACAAGTCCATCCTAAAGGAGATCAGTCCTGGGTGTTCATTGGAAGGACTGATGCTGAAGCTGAAACTTATCCATGATTGGGCTTCCCCGGTGGCTCAGCTGGTAAAGAATCTGCCTGCAGTGCTGAAGACCTGGGTTCGATCCCTGGGTTAGGAAGATCCCTTGGAGAAGGGAAAGGCTACCCACTCCAGTATCCTGGGCTGGAGAATTCCATGGACTGTATAGTCCATGGGGCCACAAAGAGTTGGACAGGACTGAGCAACTTTCGTTTTCACACGTCTTAGTCTGCTCCAGCTGCTACAACAAAACATCATAGACTAGGGGGATTAAAAGAGCAGACACTTGTTTCTCATAGTTGTGGGTCGAGGTACTGGATGATTCATTTTCTGGCAAGAGCCCACTTCCTGGCTTGCAGATGGTGGCCCTCTTGCCGTGTCCTCACGTGGCAGAGAGAGGCAGCTCTCTGGAGTCTCATCTTCTAAGGATATTTATTTTGTATCAGGGCCCAACCATTATGACCTCATTTAACCTTACTTACTTCCTTCCCCCACATATAGTCAAACCAGGACTTCCAGCACAGGAATTTGTGGGCATACAATGCAGTCCATAGCACCACATATTAACATGTTTTTTAAAAACTGATTCTTTCTTGCATTCCCTCTTGCTGTCTGGGATTATTTTTGCTCCTCTTAATGCTTGGCGGGGTGGGGATGGGGTTCCTTTAGTAATTACTAGTCAATGGTAAACTATTTTATTTTTTATTTATTGTACAAAGCCTTTTAGTATTCAAGTTACTTTCTAGTTATTTTCTTTCAGTGCTTTGAAGTTACCACTGCCTTATCCTCTGCCTCCCATTTTGAGCTGCAGCCTGCTCAGAGTATAACTGCTGTTCCCTTCAAGATGTACATTTTCTCTCTGGAGGCTTTTGTAATTCTCTCTTGGTTTGCAATCTGGACGTTTTGCTCTGAGTGTGTCTCAGAGCAGCAGGTCTGTTGTGCTTGCTTGACCTGAACACTCTTCGATCACTGGTGGGAAGTCACCCACTGCTCGTTCCTTGCACACTACCTGTGTGCTGTTTTCTCCGTTCTGGAATTTTGCTTGTTTTCCTTGTTAGCTTCTCTCTTACTCTTCATGTCTTCTGGTTTCTTCTCTGCATTTCCCACCTCTTTTTACCTCTTGGCTGCAGTGGAATCCTTTGTTCAGCTCAAAGTCCAGTGTATTGTTGTCTCTTCATCTATGTGTGATCAACTGTCTAATTTCTCCCTTGAGTTTTTATAATCAAAGGTTACATCACTCGCTTCCAGCAGTTTCCTAAATTTTGCCTGACATTTTTGATGGTCTGTCATTCTTTTCCTCATGTTTTCTATGCTCTTTTATTTCCAAAAGCAAATTTATTTTGTATTACAGACCTGTGATTTCCAATGTTTGAAACTTTTGATGATCCTCTTCTGCTTACTTGCTTTTTCTTGTTTTCTTGTGTCTTTTGTGAATTTTGATTTTTAGCAGATATTTATTGAGGTAATACCTTTGGGACTCTGACTTCTGAGCTGAGTGAATATTCCTTCAGAGAGGATTTTCCTTTGCTTTTTGTAGGTATCACAGGGTGAAACTCATCTATTACACTTAACATTTATCTTGCTTGTGGCTTAGGTTTATTGGAATAAACCAGTAGTGGAAATACAAGCCCCTAGTTATAATGAGAGTATCTGATTCTCAGGAAAAACTTCTCTTCATGTGTTTTTCTCCATGTGGAGCCAGTACTGACATAGACAAGTTTCCTTGTGCAAAGAGTATATTTTCCCCTAGTTTAGTGTTTAATTTAGAACATATCCCCTCTGCAGCTCCTCATTTAGGTTTTTTACTTTCACTTCTCTCATGGAAACCTAGTGCCTTGTCTGCTACCCAGCCTAAGACTCTAGGTGATAGCATAAAAGCAAATATGCTGAAGGCAGTTGCCAGCTTCACTCCTTGCTGACTGTATATTGTCAAGATTATTTTCTTTCCTTTCCTCCTTCTTTCCTTTCTTCCTCTTCTGAAATGTTCACATTAGCTTGGTGTACAGTTAAAAAGTATTCAGAATGTTTTTTTCATGCAACATTTTTAAGTGGTTTGTAATAGGAGGCATTTTAGCTGACAGGGTTGTTGCTAGGAAAAAGCATTTTTGTAGTCCTTCTTTTGTGATGTACCTGAGCCCCCACTGTAGAGTCTGACTATGTCTGACTAGCTGGGACAGTGCATGGGCTTGTCACATCCTTGGATTACATGAGAGCATTTTGAATGCTTCACCATGAAGTATGGTGTTTGTTTGAGGTTTCTGGTGGGTAACTTTTATTAAATTGGACTTTTTCTGTTCCTAGGGGTCACAGCATTTTTAAAAGATCAATTAGTGAATGTTAATGATCCTGTGATTACCATCCTTTACTCCTTGTTGGACATCTTTTTCTAAGACTGAGTCATTCTTACCTTTCTGGAGCAAATTGTACTTGGTCATAACCTGTTATTTTAATACAGCCAATTGGTCAGTTTTTAGTTTTTGTTCACAAGTATGTTGGCCTCTGATATTCCTTTCTTGTACTGTTCTTGTTTTGCTGTAGTATCAGTTATGTGCTTGGCCTATAAAAGGAGTGGGTTGGAAGGAGTGTTCCACGTGCTCAAGACAGCAGGTGGGTGTACTTGTTCAGAGACACGGAGGCTTTGGCGTGGAACTTGTGAGTCGCTCCTTGCGTCTCAGGCAATGGGGCCTTGGCTGTGTTTCAGGGCGACGTTTGAAGGCTGCACTCCCTAGCTCCTCCATGTGTCTTCTTGGGGCCATCAAGTCCAGCAGTCCAAAGGACAGAGAAGGTGCTCGTCGCTGAGTTGTGTCCTGTGACCCTATGGATGGTAGCCTGGCAGCCTCCTCTGTCCTTGTAATTTTCTAGGCAAGAATAGTGGAGTGGGTTACTGTATCCTTCTCCAGGGCATCTTCCGGACCCACAGATTGAACCGGGTCTCCCACACTGCAGGCAGGCTTCTTAACAACTGAGCCACTAGAGGCCCTGCCGTTTCGGCTCCTGTCCTGGGCCTGCTTCTGGGTCCTCCAGCCAGCAAGCTCTTTGGGGTCTCTGCCTGGTCTCAGCCACAGCCTCCTCTCTCTCTTGCCTTCAGGGCCTGTTCCAAGCTGACATCATGCCCACCCTGTCTGTGTGCCCACTCTTCAGCTTCACAGAGAAAATGTGACTGTTTGGGAATGAGTTCTTTCATTTTCCCGGCTCCTTCCAACACATGAGCTTTCTGTGCACTCCTGCTCGTCCCTCTGCTCACTCACAGAAGTGTCTGCTCTCCTGCGGCAGTTGCAGCCTCTGCTTTGCATCCTGTTCCATTCTGCCCGTACCGGCTGGGCCCCCGTCGCCTGCCCTTGACTCAGCTGGCTCCCTGCTCTGCACAGATAAAGAGTCCCAAGTCTTTGCATTCTTGGTGTGGCACTGATGTTGACCCGTGACCTCTTTTTTCTAAACATTATCCTCTGAAAACTTCTTCCTTCCACAGTAACTTCTAGCAAGTGTATCTGTCACACTGGTGCCAACATTTTCCCCAATTCACTTGAACTCCTCATCCTGCAATAATCTGATATCTTGCATCATCTAATCATTGCAAGTGCTCGTCATCAGATCACCAAAGACCCACCAGATCCAAACGTAGGGATTCTCCATATTCATGGGTCTTGACATCCCAGATACCTTACATTGTGCGTAACCATCCTCCTGGTGAAGAGACTCCAGTGTCCGGTTGCCATGGTAACTTTTGCATAGTTGACCTCTTGCATCTCTTGCCTGCCCTAACAAAAGGCATCATACTTAAAAGTCCTGTCCTCGGCTGAGAGTGGGGAGTCCCGGGAATGCTGTTCCTGGATAGGGCATGAGCGGGAAGGTGTGAGTGCAAAGCCTATGCTTGGAAAGGAACGTGCACATAGCAGGAGCCTAACAGAAACTGGAAACTGTCAGCTGTGGAGTTGCTGGCCAGCACTTGGGGGCCCTTCTGGTTCAGTGGGTCTAGATGTGACAGAGACAGCCCTGCTCCCTGCCTGCCCCACAGTACCCCCTTCTGGGGCCATTGAGACTCTTTCTGGAAGGTTCCCAGGATACCCCAAACAGCACTCTCTCTGAGTCAGACCAGCTGGGGCAGGCCAGAGTTTGGGAGGAAGGGGGAGGAAGGGGGAGTTGCAGATGGGGCTGCACCCACCATAGCACCCAGTCAAGGCCTCAGAGGAGAGAGCATTTGTTTTATGCAGACTGTGACTGAATTCTCTGGCTGTCTCAGAATGGAAACTGGAAAAAGGCTGAAGTGTCAGCAGCAGTGCTGCTGTCTACCTGTCCAAGTTTCACATGCTGGACGAATGCATGTGGGAGGATTTGTGAGTCCACACACCTATGCTGGTTGGTGGGTAAAATCCATGCTTACTCAACAGAATTTCTTGTCTTCTGTCTCTTGGAGTCTGGAAGCAAGAGCTGAAGGAGAGCAGCCAAGAAGAGGGCTGTAATCAGGAGGGGGTCCTACTACCCCACACTGAGCAGTATTTCTTTCACTCCAGAGATACCTTATACCCAAATCATTCTGTCTCCCCCACTGACCCTGGGCCCCCTCCAAAGGTCAGAAGTGTCTGAGGACTACTCTTCATGGGTGAGCCTCAGGCCCTGCCCTCCATCAATACCAAGGACCCCCCAAGGTGAAGAGGAGTCAAGAGTGATTGTCAGCAATAAACAGTTACAAGGTTTGATTTCAAAGAGAAACAACGTGTAGACAAAATTGCTGTGGGGAAGGTTTGCTGCTGCTAAGTCGCTTCAGTCATGTCTGACTCTGTGCAACCCCATAGATGGCAGCCCACCAGGTTCCGCCGTCCCTGGGATTCTCCAGGCAAGAACACTGGAGTGGGTTGCCATTTCCTTCTCCAGTGCATGAAAGTGAAAGGGAAGGTTTGGCCTTGCTCTAATTCAACCTGTGAGGTAGGGCCAAATGGACCCATTCTCCCCACCCCATGTCAAGGTCCCTGGAAAGTCAGACCACCATTGAGCTAATCGATGGAAAACAAATTTAATGCAACAAAACTTCCAACCACCTGCAGCCAGCTGGCTTTGTCACAGCAGCCTGAGGCCCAGGAACACAGAGGCCAGTGTCAGGAAAGGCATCAGCCCAGCACTGCTGCCCCTGCCCTGTGCCTTGATGGCTTTTATCTTGTAAATATCTTCTGAGTTTTCTTTGATGATTGGTTTCTGGACGTTGCACAGGCTGGATGTACAGCAAGCCACAAACAGAAAGGGTGTGGGCTTTATGAGCACAAACGACCTGGCCATCCGCGCAACTGTGTCACGCAACCCACACGTCTCTGCACACTGCTTGGAATTCATGAAATACCGTGGAAATATTCCTAGTGGGAGATAGGACAGAGAGATGGGGGTCTCTTGAATTGAAAGCAGCAACACCAGCACCATTTCTGTCTGAAGTCTGTTCAACCCTGACCTTTCCACCGCCCCTTACTAGAGCCTCACTCAAAGAGGGCACCTGACAGGGAGTTGGGAGCCGTCACTGCAAAGGAAGAGGGTCAGGCCTGTGTGTTCAGAGCTGCTTTTGGGGGTGGGCATGGTATCAGATGCCGCCAGCCCTGACTATCTACACACACTGGGCACTTGAGCCTGGCAGTCTCCATTTGGGAACGTATAGGTTCCTTGGGCCTCAATTTCTCAAACACGGTCACTCGGGCCTTTGTGACCACAGACAAGACACGGGAGCAAGGGGCACCTGGCCACCCTGGCCTTGGCCCAGGGCTTGGCGTGGGCCTCTCAAGGCACCACTCCTGGGGCCTGGGCGTAACCGCTGTTGACTGAGCCTGCTGCTGGGGTGAAGCTCAGCACTGGGGGCAGGGCCCGCCTTCCGACTAAACTCCTCCCATATTTCACTGTGCAGTCATCTTACCACACTAAGTTATCAGGTCCACGTGAGGCTGCAGTGGGGCTTATGCCCTGACTCAGTAGCCCACATGCTTCCTGGAACATGGAAGCCCCAGAAGTCAGTGATGAATGGAAAGTGAATTCTCTAGGCCAGACAAGGCCACTGTTGGGTCATGCCAGGGCCTTCTAAGTCACCCTCAGGAGAGAGTTCTTCATGAGGCAAGAAGTGCTTGGGGGGTTACAGATGGCAGATCAGCGGTCTCCAAATGTTTTAAAGCATGCATCCTCTTTTCAGGACATATTTGAATCCCTGATCATGTACATCTTTTGTAAAAGCTATTCTTGGTCAGACATTGAAGTCATTAAGGCTCAACTGCTCACTGAGAAGTGAGTGAAAAGAACTCTCCATTCCTCTCTCCCTGCACCTCAGTATCTCAATCTGACCAGCGGTTAACGTGTGCTGCTCCACACTGGCTCTGCTGTTACTTATGTAAGCTGGCTCTCCTCAGTGGCCTGCTGGCACTCCTGGCTTCACAGGACTTTGTTCTTCAATTTTTAAAAAAGGATCATTTTTATATTAGTTTATTGAGGAAAACTTTGCAGACCCTAAGTCCTGAAAGCATTCTACTGACTTGGCTGTGGAGCCCTGTTATGAACCAATGTACTTACTCACGGCAGCAGAAATACAATACGTAGAGCCCGTTTCACAGTTTGTTGGCCCTTCACAATCGAAATTGTTCTCCTGCTCACAAACGTGACACCTCAGCTTACCCTCTGAAAGGAGGAATAAAAAGAAAGTGGAACGTGGCAGCTCTCAGATCCCATCAGAGCAACACCTGCCATCCTCTCCTTCCTCTGAGTGAGGACAGAGCCCTGGGTCTTTCTGGCGCCTCACAGCCTGCCCCATCCAGCATGCTCCTCCTCTCCTCTCTGGGCTTCCTTCGTGTGCCCGCTGGCTGTCTCTCACAGACCCACACCACCCCCACAGCATGAACACAGACGAGCACAGACCCTCACCCTGGAGACATACACACTCACACTGTCATACGGAAACACCCGGGGCCCCCCTCCCCCCAACCCCCCTCAGGGACACGCCCACATCACCACACCTCACTGGCATCTCACATTCCACTGCTCTAGAAAAAGAAATCCCATGGCTTTGTAGTCTGCCCGTGCACCCTTTCCACCCACCTTCCTGGCTAACCCCACTGCCTCCAGTGCCTGGCTCCACGCTCCTTGGCCTAGACTCTGTGTCCTGCCTGACACAGGAGCCTAGGCGGCCCACTATTGGGTCTGTGTTAGGGCAGGACTTGTTCCTGAGGAAGAAGCTGGTCACACTCCAGCAGCTCTCCATTTTTAGAGGCAGCACAGACAGCTCGAAGATGGCTGGTTCAGGCTTGGCCTCCAGCCCAACCATCCCTAGGAAGGCAGGGCCATGGCAGGGAGAGCTGGGTGCTGCTGGGCAATAAAAGCAGCCGTCCCTGCCTGCCCTTGGGGACCCCACATCAAGAGGCTCCCCACTATGTATCCATATCAGCTGACCACCCTCCTAGTGCTGTCTTGCCCACTGAATCCTCTGGGCTACAACTGCCTGGACCCACCTGGGGCCAGGGCAGCATCCAGACATGGTCACCCTGTGTCTGCACAGGCATTCCGGACCTCCTCCTCCTCCCAGCCCAGGAGGCTCAGGGCCAGAACTGACCTTGTCTTCCAGACACAGTGACATTGCTCTCCACCCGTGGCAGGCCCAAGGCCAGAAGCAAAGCAAGGAAGGTTATCATTTCCAGTGATGCCTGGTCCTGGACATGAGGAATAAGCAGGGCCACTTCATCAGCCCTGTGGGCTCCAGAGTTAGATTTGACCCGTTGGTCTAGCACTATTCAGAGCCCTCCCCACTGGTCGTTGGGGCAGACCCTCTCCTCCTCATCCATGGGGCAGGGGCTGGGGTGGGGGGCTGTCACCACCACCACCACCACCAAGTCTCCTCTGTCCCCAGGGACCTGCCCCCCGACCGGAACTCTGCATTCACTCGCCCATGTCCCAGCAAATTTGCTCAGCAGGTGTTCCTACAGCAACTCCCCGAGGCAGAACCAGGATTCCCCTACCTCTGATTTGAATGCCTGTTCCTTTAAGAGACACCATGGGGTACTCTCCCACCCAGCGCCACTGCCCTTCCTCCTCCCTCCTCATCTTCCTCCCCATCCATGGCCAGGTCTTCACTGGTGCGGCCTGACCCCAGGTACAGGAAGGCCTGGCTACCCCTGCAGCGCCCAGCCCAGCCTCGCTACCCAGATGGGTGCTGAGGCTAGCCGTCTCACAAGGCCTGCCAGCCTTATATCCCTACACACTCATACCCGGCTGCCTTCTGGGCTCCCCATTCCTGCTCCTTCCCCAGGTTCCACACCTTGCCTTCGCCCTGCTATCTGGCAAGTGGGGGGCAACAAGCCTCTGTTAGCAGGGTCAACACTTTTGCAGGAATTCTGTTTTTTTACATGAACGGAGCATGCCATTGCCTGGATGTAGGACAGTGCATTTTCAGAGCCTCTTTCGATGAGCCTTTATGTTGTTTACAGTGTGTTTTACTAGAAATAAAGCTGTAACTGTCCGTAGTGTTATTTCTTACAAGTGCAGGTACACTGGAAAGTTTCCCAGAAATAAGAATGACAGTCACAAGTTTGATGTATTTGCAATGTAGGTGCACTTGCCCAACAGTTCATCAGTTTTCTCCACGAGTGCCTGTTCCTATGGTATCATCAAAAAAGGATACATTCCTATCCATTCTTTGGGTTTTCACCAATCTGGTAGGTAAAAATAGTATCCTGATGATTAACGATCAGAATTAATTATGAGTGACATTAAGTTTTTGCATTGACAGATGTCTGCATTTCTTTTTCTGTGCTTTCTATTCAAGTCTGTTATCCAAATACACTGTGACCCTAGTCCATAGTCTGCCATAAAAAGTAAAAGAAAATGAGGTGGATGAAACGAGCCTATTATACAGAGTGACGTAAGCCAGAAAGAAAAACACCAATATAGTATACTAACGCATATATATGGAATTTAGAAAGATGGTTAACGATAACCCTGTATATGAGACAGCAAAAGAGACACAGATGTATAGAACAGTCTTTTGGACTCGGTGGGAGAGGGTGAGGGTGGGATGATTTGGGAGAATGGCATTGAAACATGAATATTATCATATGTGAAATGAATCACCAGTCCAGGTTTGATGCATGATACAGGGTGCTCGGGGCTGGTGCACCCGGATGACCCAGAGGGATGGGATGGAGAGGGAGGTGGGAGGGGGGTTCAGGATGGGGAACACATGTACACCTGTTGCAGATTCATATCAATGTATGGCAAAACCAATACAATATTGTATAGTAATTAGCCTCTAATTAAATTTATATTAAAAAAAGTAAAAGAAAAACGTTTTTTCTATTTGATAAAAATAATTTTTTTTCTATTTATGCCAAGCAGAAGTGGTTATGCCAAGCTTTTCATGGTTAAAGATAAATAGAGCCAGATGCTAAAGTGATTAGGATGGATTTTAATCAGGAGCATTCTACTTCAGTGGGAAAAAGAGGGAACTTTCACGAAGGGAACTCCACTTGAATTTGCACAGGAATGACTGGGCATTTTAAAGGAAGAGTGAGGGAGTAGGGAGGCGGTGAGCAGGGCTCAGTGGAGTCAGGGAAGTGAAAGTTACAAAAGCAGGAAGGCAGGGTTGGTCCCTGTGGAACCTACCCCGGTTTGCTATATGGCATGTACCAAAGTTAAGCACCCAGCCTCCACGGAGGCTGAGGGAGGGGCCCATCTTCGCAGAATACAGTTCTTCAGGAAGTGATTTAAGGCCAGGGTTTGGGGCGGGGCGGGGGGTGGTGGTGGGGGGAGACTTGGATCATCCCGGGGATGTGGCCTTCAGTTGTTACAAGGCGCTTAGTGTCTGCTCTAGTCTTTTCAGACCAAGCTTGAGGCCTAGTGGATAAAGGGCCCAGAAGAGCCTGGCTGGAGTTAGTCAGGAGAGGAGCTTTATCACCACCTTTTATTTTATAGTTCTGGACTTTGAAACCAGAACAGTTTCAAAATTCAGAACCATAGTTCTGCTAGTTAGAGAAACCTTCCCTGCCCCCCACCCCCCAATCTGATCTCAGAAACTAAGCAGGGTTGGGCCTGGTTAGCACTTGGATGGGAGAAATCTTCCCTCAAACAAGGTTATAAATGAATTCTCTCATATTTTCTTCTGAAAGCTTTACCAGAAGTTTTTTTTCTTTCTCTTTTAACATTTGAATCTTTGATCCACTTGGGACTTGCCCTTCAGTGTTATATTTTTTCAGACAATGACTTAAGTTATCTCAACATCATTAATCATAATGTCTACCCCGTCTACTGTCAGTTTAGAAGCCCTTTCATCATGTATTGGATTCCAGATGCACCTGATTCTCTTTGCAGGTTGTCTTCTTTCAGTTGCTTTGTCTGTCCGTTCACACACCAGAACTACAGTTTTGGTGACTGGGTCCACAGTGCTCCCTTGAAGGTGGGGGAGGCCTTTACCATACCTCTTAGAATTTATTGTTGCTTGATTCTTTTTTGGTTTGTCTGGTTAGGAAGTAGAAAGCCAAATGAGAACCTGTATTAACTCTAACAACCACAAACACAATGACAGCAAGAAGAGAAAACCAGAAAGCTAGTTTGCAATGTCACCAGGTAAACAGAAATCTGAAGAGTACAAGCCCTAAAAAATGGAATGATATGCTGTGTTCCTAGATCACAAGACTTACTATTGCTGTCAGTTCTCCCTAAATTGACCTGTAGATTTAGCACAATCTCAGTCAAATTTCCCAGAGATACATTTTCAATGTAGAAATAATCAACTGGGATTCTAAAATTTAGGTAGAAAAGTGAAAGACCTAGAATAGCCAAAATAATTTGGAAATAGAAGAGCCAAGGACCTACACTACTTGATTTTGAGACTTACTAGAAAACTATAGTAACCTAACACAGTGTGATATTGCAGAAAGCTTAGACATACAGTCAACAGAATGGAATAAAGAGTTGAGAAGTAGACCTACCCATGTGTGACTGACTGATTTTAGACAAAGGGGACAAACAAAACAAAACACAATGAAGAAATGGCCTCCTCTATGACAAATGATGCTGAGACCTTTGAACAAACATATGTAAAAATGATGCCCCAAATGCAAAAAGATAAGCAAAAACATAAACATCAGTTTCCCTTTGAAAAGTGAAAAATGAAAGTGTTAGTCACTCAGTCATGTCCGACTCTTTGTGATCCCCATGGACTGTAGCCTTCCAGGCTTCTCCATGAAATTCTCTAGGCAAGAATACTGTAATGGATAGTCATTTCCTTCTCCAGGGGCCTTCCTGACCCAGGGATTGAAACTGGATCTCCTGCATTCCAGGCAGATTCTTTACCATCTGATCCATAAGGGTAGCCCTGACTTTATCTCATCAGACAAAAAAAATCCATTCCAAATGGATTACAGATATAATATAAGCTATAAAACTTATCTAAATACAAAGTTAGAAGACTTTTAAAGAAAAATAGGAACAATGTTTTCAATCTTAGGTTAGTCAAAGAATTTTTCAGTTCAGTTCAGTTCCATCGCTCAGTTGTGTCCAACTCTTTGTGACCCCCATGGACTGCAGCATGCCAGGCTTCCCTGTCCATCACCACCTCCCGGAGTTTACTCAAACTCATGTCCATTGAGTCAGTGATGCCATCCAACCATCTCATCCTCTGTCGTCCCCTTCTCCTCCCCTCTTCAATCCTTCCCAGCATCAGGGTCTTTTCAAATGAGTCAGTTCTTCACATCAAATGGCTAAAGTATTGGAGTTTCAGCTTCAGCATCAGTCCTTCCAATGAATATTCAGGACTGATCTCCTTTAGGATGGACTGGTTGGATCTCCTTGCAGTCCAAGGGACTCTCAAAAGTCTTCTCCAACACCACAGTTCAAAAGCATCAATTCTTCAGCGTTCAGCTTTCTTTATAGTACAACTCTCACATCCCTACATGACTACTGGAAAAACCACAGCTTTGACTAGATGGACCTTTGTCGGTAAAGTAATGTCTGCTTTAAACGTAATGTATGCTTTCTAGGTTGGTCATAACTTTTCTTCTAAGGAGCAAGTGTCTTTTAATTTCATGGCTGCAGTCACCATCTGCAGTGATTTTGAAGCCCCCCAAATAAAGTCAGCACTGTTTCCACTGTTTTCCCATCTATTTGCCATGAAGTGATGGGACCAGATGCCATGATCCTAGTTTTCTGAATGATGAGTTTTAAGCCAGCTTTTTCACTCTCCTCTTTCAGTTTCATCAAGAGGCTCTTTAGTCCTTCTTCGTGTTCTGCATAAGGGTTGTGTCATCTGCATATCTGAGGTTATTGATATTTCTTCTGGCAATTCTTGATTTCAGCTTGTGCTTCATCCACCCCAGCACTTCACATGATGTACTCTGAATAGAAATTAAATAAGCAGGGTGACAATATACAGCCTTGACATAATCCTTTCCCAATTTGGAACCAGTCTGTTGTTCCATGTCTGGTTCTAATTGTTGCTTCCTGACCTGCATACAGATATCTCAAGAGGAAGGTCAGGTGGTCTGGTATTCCTACATCTTTAAGAATCAATTGCCAGCCCAAGTTTGATGCTTGATACAGGGTGCTCAGGGCTGGTGCACCAGCATGACCCAGATAGATGGAATCGGGAGGGAGGTGGGAGGGGGGTTCTGGAAGGGAAACACATGTATACCCATGGCGGATTCATGTCAATGTATGGCAAAACCAACATGATAATGTAAAGGAAAAAAATTAATAAATAAAATTAAAAAGAAGTTTTTTCCAGAGTTTGTTATGGTCCACACAGTCAAAGGTTTGGCATAATCAGTCAAGCAGAAGTAGATATTTTTCTGGAACTCTCTTGCTTTTTCAATGATCCAACAGATGTTGGCTGTTGAATTTTTAGATAAGATGTATAAAGCATGAATCACGTGAGCAAAACTGCTACAGCTTGTAGGGGAAAGAATGCTGATGTCTGTAGTTAACTTTGAAAGGAATCCAAAAGATAAAGTGAATTACAGCACTGTTAGAGAGATAGATAGACATGTGGGAAAACTAGTAAAATGTTAAGGTGGACAAGGTGGTAGGCTTGCCAGGTGACACAGTGGTAAAGAACTGCCTGCCAATGCAGAATGCATAAGAGACACAGGTTCAACCCTGGCTTGGGACAATCCTTTGGAGGAGGAAATGACAACTTACTCCAGTATTCTTGCCTGAAAAATTCCATGGACAGAGGAGACTGGCAGGCTGCAGTCCAAGGAGTCACAAAGAGCAATGACAGAGCAATTAACTTTCACTTGCTTATACTGGTGAACAGAGTTGGACACACTGAACACACACACATACACACATCCTTGCACTCACTGTAAATTATTTCAACATTACTATCTCAGATAATTTATATAAAACGCCAGGGATTAAAAATGTGCTCTACAGGGAATTCCCTGTTGGCAGAGTCATTAGGACTCCATGCTTTCACTGCCACTGGCCCATGTTCAATTCTTCATCAGGTAACTTCTAAGATGCAGGCAGCCAGGTGGCATGGCCAATTGTTTTAATTTTAAATGTGTTCTACATTTTTTTAGCCCAGATTTAACCCATTATGAGAATCATGGCATAGTGTGGAAACTATTTTAATTCACCTCCTCAGCTAAAAACTTAAGGTCCAGAATTTGACCACCTAACCCTGGGGGTAGAAACCTAAGGCTTCTGCAGTGTATAGTTTAAATGGGCTGGTGATATTTAAAATGTTTTAACATTGCTAGTCACAGTCTTACAAGCTACAGTAACTTCTATGGGGTTAGAAAAAGGAATAAGAACATCATTAAATGAATGAGAATTAAAACAGGTGGCCTTTTGCATTGCTTCACTTGTCCCTGATATGGCAAAAACTGTGCAAAAAGAAAAACAGCTCATGGGAGACTTGATCTAGGAGGCCAACTTAGCTAACACCTTAAGGCAAAAGTTGTATTCTTGGGAAATGGGACTCATCACACATTGAGTTTTCCCACAGAGGTGTTTGAATTTGCCAGCATATGTGAAAAATCTAGTGTGGTGGACCTCAATAATGATCATGATATGATTTAGTGAGTTGCTACGTTGATAATACCATATGGATGAGTTCCCTCCAAGAAAAGTGTGATAAGGAACCTTATTTGGTGCCAACTGGAAAGAAATCATCTGAAAGAGTCTCTGGAAAAAAGATCCTAGGGATTACTCAGGATCCTGAATTGTTGTGACACCACCTCCTCCCCATTTTAGCTCCAGACGTTACAAAAGGTTGTAACAGGCAAAATTCAGCAGCATCCCATAATGTCATTTTCCTTCTCTTTTAGTTCCACTAGTTTGGCGAAGAAAGTGATGAGCTGGTCAAATCTCTGTGCTAGTTCTCCACTGATGGTATTCACTAACAGAAAGATAACAGAAATGTCATACCTGTGAATTACTTTTAGCAGGAAATACCTGATCCTCCTAGGGGTGTGATTTAAATCAACGTGGAATCTGCAGGTGACCGGTATATGAGTTGGGGAGCCTCGGGACTCAAGATCGGAGATCCTGGGTGGGGTCCTGATGGGACGTGGCTTTCAGTGGTGAAGATGCTGTGTGTGTTCCCATGGCTTCCATCCCCAGAAGGTGATGCTGGATGGCCCAGGTGGTAGTGGAAAGAACACCCACAGGAAGGGCTGCCAGGTAGGTAGGGGAAGCCATGGGACCCCAGTAGAGGGATGCAAGTTGTCAGAACGGATGGAATGTAGCAGTTGAATCTACCATTCTGGCTTCACAGACACTGACCTGAGACTGAGTCCAAGCCTCAAGGGCTGGATCCACCACCCTACATCCTGCTTAGAACTTTTGGAACCTTCCAGCCACCTCCCATCTGTTTCCCACATCCAGCTGCACCCCTGCCCGCCATCTCCTGCCCAGGTTTTCTGAAACGCCCCCATGTTGTGCCCAGGCCTTTGGAACGTTCCCCAGCCTTGTGTTCTGTGAAGACCTTCGGGAACCTTCCACGTCTCTCTCCCCTCCAACCCTGCTGGGTTCTGCCCAGACCGTCTAGAAACGTCTCCATGTGCCATGTCCTTCCCAGGCCTCCCTAACCTTACCCGGGACCCCATGTCCTGGAGGACCTTCTGGAGCCTTCTTCAGCCCCCCTATTTTGCGAAGACCTACTGAAATCTTCCAGGATACTCGTATCCTGCCAAGAACTGTGGAAACTTCCCCGCACCCATGTCCCAGCCAGATTTTGGGACTTCCTCTTCCTCTGCCCCGCCCCCACATCACCCCCAACCTTGTCTTGCCTAAACCTGCTGGAACCTTCCAGGATATGACCTCCAGGGTGGGTCCCACACGAAGCTGCAGGTGTGTGAGGAGAAGTCGCTTAGGCTCCGCGACCAGACTTAACCCGGAAGCACTAAGGGGCCACCCCCATCAAGCTTTGCGCGGCTCTCAGACGGTTTGTCCGCACTCGCGGGCCGTGAGCGCCGCCACGGGTAGTCTCGTCAGAGCGCCTGGCGGAGGTCGACGCCCGAGCGCGTTCGAGGACGCGGAGCGGGCGCTGGCTCTGGGAGGCTGGGCGGGAGCGGGGCTGGCGGGGCCGGGGCGTGCCGTGACATACCCCGGCATCGCGCGTCTCCGGGAGCGACCGTGCTAGCGCTCCTCCTCTGTTACCAGGAAACTGAGGGAGAATCATGACTCAAGAGAGAGCCAGCGAACCCCCAGATTCTTAGTATCTAGTCCTAAACCAGTTACACAGAAGAGAAGCCCCAGCAGAAGCCATGTAACAGTAAGGTCTAAAGTCTTGTGAGGGTATCACAAGTTGAAAGTGCAGGGGAAGGAGCGGAAAAGGTGCTTCGTGAAAATGTATCACGTTACAGGCATGTAGCAGAAGAGAGAGCAGGGTGAAAATTTTCTCAGCCTCCATTCAGGAAGTTAGATAAAGAATAGATTACCTACCCGAAGAAATGAGGAAGGAAATACAAAGAGGAGAGGAGAAATGAATAGGAGGTAAACACACAAAGCCAAAGTTGGTTATCTGGAGGCATTCAAAGTATTGGTGAAACAGAAGAGACAACAAAGAAAAATAAATTCTCATTCCCAATATCAGAAATGGAAAGGGAGGCATCGATCAGCAGTCACCGACCTTATAAAGAAAACGAATGGTTGCAATGAGTAGGCATGATAAATGTCACATTCCTGATGAAAGGGACTAAAACCTGAAGAACACTGTGAACCAAAGCAGACTCACAATGAGAGTGTAGGCTAAACTATGCACTGTTTTTGAAAAACTAGGTACCAGGTCTTCTATTGAAGTAAAATCCTTGAAACAATAGAAAGATACCCAAGCTTGTGAATGCTAAGTCCCCAAAGAGTAAAGGTAAATCTACAAATTCAATGAAATTTCTGTCAGAGTCTCAACAGGTACTCTGTGTGTGTGTGTGTGTGTGTGTGTGTGTGTGTGTGTGTGTGTGTGT
>ML661883.1:0-31732 GCA_007570785.1 Antilocapra americana | reverse complement strand
AATTTTCTGGAAGAGTTTGAGTAGAATAGGTGTTAGCTCTTCTCTAAATTTTTGGTAGAATTCAGCTGTGAAGCCATCTGGTCCTGGGCTTTTGTTTTTTGGAAGATTTCTGATTACGGTTTCAATTTCCATGCTTGTGATGGGTCTATGAATATTATCTATCTCTTCCTGGTTTAGTCTTGGAAAGTTGTACTTTTCTAGGAATTTGTCCATTTCATCCAGGTTGTCCAGTTTATTTGCATATAGTTGCTGATAATAGTCTCTTATGATCCTTTGTATTTCTGTGTTTTCTGTTGTGATCTCTCCGTTTTCATTTCTAATTCTGTTGATTTGGTTCTTCTCCCTTTGTTTCTTGATGAGTCTGGCTAATGGTTTGTCAATTTTATTTATCTTCTCAAAGAACCAGCTTTTGGCTTGGTTGATTTTTGCTATGGTCTCTTTTGTTTCCTTTGCATTTATTTCTGCCCTGATCTTTAAGATTTCTTTCCTTCTACTACCCCTGGGCTTCTGCATTTCTTCCTTTTCTAGTTGCTTTAGGTGTAAAGTTAGGTTATTTATTTGACTTTTTTCTTGTTTCCTGAGGTGAGCTTGTATTGCTACGAACTTTCTCCTTAGCACTGCTTTTACTGTGTCCCATAGGTTTTGGGTTGTTGTGTTTTCATTTTCATTCATTTCTATGCATATTTTGATTTCTTTTTTGATTTCTTCTGTGATTTGTTGGTTATTCAGCAGTGTGTTGTTGAGCCTCCAAATGTTGGAATTTTTGAATGGTTTTCTCCTCTAATTGATATCTAATCTCACTGCATTGTGGTCAGAAAAGATGCTTTGAATGATTTCAATATTTTTGAATTTACCAAGGCTAGATTTATGGCCCAGGATGTGATCTATCCTGGAGACGGTCCCGTGTGCACTTGAGAAAAAGGTGAAATTCCTTGTTTTGGGGTGGAATGACCTATAGATATCAATTAGGTCTAACTGGTCTATTGTATCATTTAAAGTTTGAGTTTCCTTGTTAATTTTCTGTTTAGTTGATCTATTCATTGGTGTGAGTGGTGTGTTAAAGTCTCCCACTATTATTGTGTTATTGTTAATTTCCCCTTTCATACTTGTTAGCATTTGCCTTACATATTGTGGTCCTCCTATGTTGGGTGCATATATATTTATAATTGTTATTTCTTCTTCTTGGATTGATCCTTTGATCATTATGTAATGTCCATCTTTATGTCTTTTCACAGCCTTTATTTTAAGTCTACTTTACCTCCTGCTCTCTTTTGGTCTTTATTTGCATGGAATATCTTTTTCCAGCCTTTAACTTTCAGTCTATATGTGTCCCTAGGTTTGAGGTGGGTCTCTTGTAGACAACATATATAGGGGTCTTGTTTCTGTATCCAATCGGCCAATCTTTGTCTTTTGGTTGTGGCATTCAACCCGTTTACATTTAAGGTAATTATTGATAAGTATGATCCCGTTGCCATTTATTTTATTGTTTTGGGTTTGAGATTATATACCCTATCCGTGTTTCCTGTCTAGGAAAGATCCTTCAGCATTTGTTGGAGTGCTGGTTTGGTGTTGCTGAATTCTCTCAGCATTTGCTTGTCTGGAAAGCTTTTGATTTCTCCTTCAAATTTGAATGAGATCCTTGCAGGGTACAGTAATCTGGGTTGTAGATTATTTTCTTTCATGACTTTAAGTATGTTCTGCCATTCCCTTCAGGCCTGAAGCGTTTCTAGCTGTTATCCTTATGGGATTCCTCTTGTGAGTTATTTGTTTTTTTTCCCTTGCTGCTTTTAATATTTGCTCTTTGAGTTTGATATTTGTTAATTTGATTAATATGTGTCTTGGGGTGTTCCGCTTGGGGTTCATCCTATTTAGGACTCTCTGGGTTTCTTGGACTTGAGTGATTATTTCCTTTCCCAGTTTAGGGAAGTTTTCAACTATTATCTCCGCAAGAATTTTCTGATGGTCTTTCTTTTTGTCTTCTTCTGGGACTCCTATGATTCGAATATTGGTGCGTTCAACATTGTCCCAGAGGTCTCTGAGATTGTCCTCATTTCTTTTAATTCTTTTTTCATTTTTCCTTTCTGTTTCGTTTATTTCTACCATTCTGTCTTCTACCTCACTTATCCTGTCTTCTATCTCTGTTATTCTACTGTTAGTTCCCTCCAGGGTGTTTTTGATCTCATTTATTGCATTATTCATTGTATTTTGACTCTTTTTCATTTCTTCTAAGTCCTTGTTAAAGCTTACCTGCATCTTCTCAATCCTTGCCTGCAGGTTATTGAACTGTAACTCCAACTTGTTTTCCAGATTTTAGATCATTTACACTATCATTATTCGAAATTCTTTATCAGGTAGATTTCCTATCTCCTCGTCTTTTGTTTGGTCTGGAGGACATTTATCCTGTTCCTTTACCTGCTGGGTATTTCTCTGCCTTTTCATTTTGTTTATCTTGCTGTGTTGTCCCTTTATTGTGGGGGTTCCTCACTATGGGTGGGGTTGGATGTGTGGTTTGTCAAAGTTTCCTGGTTGGGAAAGCTTGTGCGGTGTTCTGGTCGGTGGATCTGGGTTTCCTCACTCTAACGAGCAATGATGTGTCCAGTAAAGAGTTTTGAGATGTCGGTGGGCTTGGTGTGACCTTGGGCAACCTGTGTATTGAAGCTCCAGGCTATGTTCCTGTGTTGCTGGAGAATTTGCTTGGTATAACTTACTCTGGAGCTTGTTGGCCCTTGGGGGGTGCTTGGTTTCAGTTTAGGTATGGAGGAGTTTGATGAGCTCCTATCGATTAATTAACTCCTGGATCCAGGAGTTCTCTGGAATTCTCAGGATCTGGGCTTAGTCTCCTATCTTCCAGTAGCCTCAGGACTCCTTCATCTATGCAGTAATGATGGTAGAACATCTAGTTTAATGATGAGACGTTTCTCCACAGTGAGCGACACCCAGCCAGGTACATAGAGTTACATGGCATGGACCAGAAGGAGAAGAGAGGAATCAAATGGTGAGAGAGTGAAGTAGCCAGCGATCACTTCCCTGTGTGCTCTCCACAGCCTGGATCCCTCAGAGATGTTCACAGAGTTATACCAAAAGGAGAAGAGGGAGGAAGGAGACAGAAGTGACCAGAGAGAGAAAAGAGGGAGTCAGATGGACAGAGACAGATCTAGCCAGTGGTTAGTTATCTCAGTGTTCTTCACAACTTGTAACACTCAAACAGATTCCCAGAGTTGGGTAGAGAAGATAAGGGGGAGGGGAATGATAGAGGTAACTTGGTGGGGGAAAAAAAAAAAAGGAGAGTCAAGAATGGGGAGAGAGCAGTCAAGCCAGTGATCTCACTCCCAAGTAACAGTGGGTACTGAAGCTTGGATTCTTAAAGATACAAAGTTGATACCAAATACTAATAAGCAAAGATTAAAAATCTAGAGTAAAGATTGGATTCTCAAAAATTCTTTTACCAAAAAAAGAAAGGAAGAAAAATAAAGAAGAAAATAAAATAAGAGAAAAATTTCAATTAAAAATAAGAAAGGGAAAAAGTGGAGATATAAAAGGAAAGAAAAGAAATAGAATGGAAAATAAAATAAGGGAGAAAGAGGAGATTAAAAAAAGGAAAATAAAAATAAAGGAAAAAAATAACGGGGTTATAGGGGACTTAAAAATTTTAAAAATAAAAATAAAAAAATAGCATAAAAAAGTTTTAAAAATTGAAAAGATGGTCCTAGTAAAATTATAACTAAGGCTTTCTCTGGTGCTGTTGCATACAGTGAGGGGTCAGTTCATTTTCAGATAGTTTCTTGGTCCGGCTTGTACTTCTCACGGTCTATAGACTCCTTTCTATGCAGTCTGTGCCAACTGCAGGGATTTAATCTGTTGCTCCTGTTGGTTCCAAAGCGGTTCCCTCTGCTTATTTTAGCGTCTTCTGTTTGCTGGTCTCTTCAGTGTCTATTCAGCGCTCTGGGGTTTGTCCCCGCTCCTGGCAAGTGCTCTTTCCCCGCCCCCTCTGCTCAGGCTCTCAGTCTCCCACCTGGTGCGGTTGGGGGCTGCGGCTTCTCCCCTCCCCTGGCCCAGCCGCTCCGTTTTCTCGGCGTGCAGCTGGGCGCGCCTTCTCAGGTGTGTGGCGCGCCGATCGCTGGCGGAGTCCGTCCAGAGTTCCCAGAAGTCTTGGTTAGCACCTAATTCTGCCCGCAGTTTGGCAGCGGAAGCCTCACCCGGGCCGCGTTATGCCTGCTGCTCTCGGAGGGGCCTGGGCCAGTCAGCAGCCCGCAGTCCCCCAGCTCCGCCCGGCCGGCTCACCTCTCGGACTGACTCAGCGCCGCCCTCTGTTCTGTGTGCGAGCCTGGTGGGGGGGGGGGGGCTCTTCTGCTGTAAAGCTACCCAGCGGTATATCTCCGGCTAGGTCCCTCAGTGTGCCCCAGGCGTTCAGTCCCAGTCCTCTCCCCAAGCGCGAGGCCCGCCCCTCCCTGAGCAGTCCGCACTGGCTAGTGGGGGATGGGGCGCCTGGGCTGCCGCACCGCTGGGAGTTGCAGTTAGAGACGTACTCTGGGGGGCTTAATTATTTATCTGTTTTTACTCCCGGTTATTTTGCCCTCTGAGATTCGCCACAGATCCGCCAGGGAGAATGTTTTCTGGTGCTCGGAAACCTCTCTCTTTTTTGAGACTCCCTTCCCGGGACGGATCTCCATCCCTAACTCTTTGCCTCTCTTTTTACTTTTTTTTTTTTTTTTTGTTCTACCTCCTTTCCTCGGCAATGGGCTGCCTTTCTAGATGCCTGATATCCCCTGCCAGCATTCATATGTTGTTTTATGGAGTTTGCTCGGTTTTTAAATGTTCTTTTGGTGCATTTATTGGGGAGAGAGTGGTCTCCCCGTCCTATTCCTCCGCCATCTTAGTTCTTCTCCAGAATGTTGAATCTTAAGGGACCCACTGATGAACAGGTGGGAGGGCGAGGCTCTGGGGCGTGACAGAAGCCCAGGGTATCCATCTCCTCCTTGAAAATGGGAATGGGGACACTGACATACACCTTCTGGGAAAGCTGCCAGGAGATGGTGAGATGACTCGTGACCCCAAACTATGAACCTGCAAGCACAGGGAGGGCTCCAGCTGTGTGCCTCCTGGGTCCCTGGGAGAGTGGGGACCCCATGACCACACTCCTGTCATAGACTTGCCCCATCCTTGGAGCTCATGTTCCTGGAGGAAAGAAGGATGCGGGCCCTGAACACAACTGCATGGGGGGGGGGTTGTGCTTGGGATCTCTCACTTTTCTGACTGAGAAGGGGCTTGCAGGCCACCCTCCCTCTCCCTGCCCGTGACCCTATCTTCTGGATTCTCTGCTCTGCAGCTGGATTAGCCAGGCCAGACAGATAGGGCCTCAGCCACGTTACTGCCCTGGAGTGTGTTCCTGTGTGCCACTGGAGTCTCTGAAGTGCCGGCGCCTAGGGAGGGCAAGCCCCCATTGGAAGGGATCCTTGTTGGCTCCTCAGAGAGCAGGTGGCAACCAAGCGGAGTGGGCGTGGTGGTCCCTAGGGTGCGGACTGCAGCCAAAGCCTGCTGACTCTATATCGAGCCTTTGTCTGCCTCTGGGCTAGTGGCTCAGCCTCCGTGTGCTCACTGTGCAGTTCGTCCTCAGCCTCTGGCCAGTAACTGAAGCCCTGCTTCAAGCTGCTGCAGGTCAAGGCCACCTGAGATCACCCCTACAAGACACACTGATTCCTCACCCCGTTTACAAATAAAACACATGACAACTACAGCTCAAAGTAGAAGAGTAGGAATTGAGATGTGGAAATAGCTCCGTTCGTATCAGCTAGTGTCAACTTCAAGGTGAAAAAAAGCTGCGAGAGATAAAGGAGGATGGAGATTTTGCATAGAGAAGGGATTTTGAAACTCAGAGTACCTTTCCTAACTGTATTAAGCAGGAAAGAGTCATTTCCACTGGTTGCAAATTAAGAACACAGTTTCAGATATCAGTCCCCTCCCTACTTCCCACCAACATCATTCCCAGTAGAAATTACGACATATTTGGGAACTGTGATAAGAAAAGTATTACAGAACAAATCCAGACCTGGCAGGATAAGAAGGAAGACAACCATACAGAAAGGCTACAGGCCAGGGATCTCACTTTCCATCTCAGAAAATCAGGAAAATGACAAGAAATTCAACGTAAGACAAAAGACCTAAACTAGAAACAGCAGAGAATGGAATGGGGATGGATTGCCATGTGTCAGGTGGAGGTTCCTGTACCCAGGGTGGGGCTGCTAGATGGACTGGGGAAGCACAGGAACCCCATGGGTGGGGGTGCTTTGGTGTTCTGCTGGCAGAGTTGTGTCAGTGGGATTCTGCAACCTCGTTCTAGGAGAACAAGGTCAATTTCCAGGATCTGTCAACACTGATCTGAGGCCAAGTCTGGGGCTCTAGCCCCCCAACACCCTTGATTTGCCCAACTTTCTAGAACATTCGACACTCCCTGTGTTCTGCCCAGAACTTCAGGGACCTACCCCTTTCCCCACCAGTGACTTCCCTGGTGGCTCAGATGGTAAAGCGTATGACTACAGTGCAGGAGACCAAGGTTCGATCCCTCACTTGGGAAGATCTTCTGGAGAAGGAAATGGCAACCCACTCCAGCACTCTTGCCTGGAAAAGCCCATGCACGGAGGAGCATGGTGGGCTACATTCCATGAGGTTGCAAAGAGTCAGACATGACTGAGCGACTTCACTTCACTCCCTCCCCAAGCCCCTGACTCACTCCCCCAACACCTTCCATCCTCTTGTCCAGAGCATCTATAGTATTTTGTCTTCTTTTTCTGCCCAGATCTTGCCCCATATTCTGGAACCTTCCCAGATGTGTTTGCTCAGATTACTGACCTTCCTGTGGCCACGGTTTCTGTCTAGAACTTCTGGGACATTTTCTACCACACCCCTCCACCCCCACTACCCCGTGTCCTACCTGGTCTTCTGGAATCTTCTCCAGGATCTGTGTTCTTTGAAGACCTTCTGGAGCTTTCCTTGAGATGCATCTTGATAAGAACTCTGAATCCTTCCTGTATTCCCATGTTCTTCTCAGACTCCGGAACGTCCTACCCTCACCTCCCACCCCGTGTCTAGCCTAGACCTCTGGAAATTTGCCTGCCCCTCTCCTATCCAGGCCTTCTGGAAACTTCTGGACATGCAGGCTTTGACTGAGCCCTAGAACCTAGGCATTAACCTCCACATCCTCAGCAGACCTGCTTTCCAGTTCTCCTTCACGGTAATCATCATGGATGTCTTCACCCTTCAGCTTCTCATGCTATTAGAAAGAGTTTTCTTTGGTGTAGATGATTGTGTAGTTCAATCCAGATACAGGTGAATTACGACGTTGGGAACTTCTGATGAGTGTTCGCATTGATTCAATATTGTCTGGCTAGCCAGTCCTTCTAGTTTTGCTCATCTATCTTATTGTGTCTCCTGCAGTAATTCTGTCCATCATCATTAGAAATTCAATTGTGTGATTGTACGCAAATGGGACATGTTCTCTTTGTTCATATTTATTGAGGCAAGTATGTGAATGAAAAGTAAACCTTCGTTTATGTCTCTCATGCGATACAATTGGGTGAATGTCCCACTTTCTAAAAATTGGAGTTGATGTATGATACCACTTAAGTTACAGGTGTACAATATAGGGACTGAAAAATTTACATGTCTAGTCCTTTGGAGGTTACTATAAAATATTGGCTCCATCTCCCGTCCTTTACAATATATGTCCCTGTAGCTTACTGTATACGGAAGAGTCTCCACGGCCAGTTTCCCATCTCTATACTGCCCCTCTTCTTTCCTCTCCCCACTAGTAACCACCAGTTTGTTCTCTGTATCGGTGAGTTGGTATCTTTTTCATTGTAGTCACAAGTTTGTTTTATTTTTCAGATTCTGAACATGAGTGATAACGTAACAGTATTTGTCTTATTCTGTATGACTTCCTTCTCTAGCACCACAGCCTCCAAGTGCATTCATATTGTTGCACATGGCAAAATTTCATTCTTTTTTACGGCTGAGTAGTATTTCCCACATAGTTCTGGTGGTTCAGACAGTAAAGAATCCACCTGCAATGCAAGAGACCTAGATTGGATCCCTAGTTTGCGAAGATGTCCTGGAGAAGGGCATGGTAGCTCCAGTATTCTTGCCTGCAGCATCCCATGGACAGAGGCAGGCCTCAGAACATGGGGTGGGAATGAGTCGGACACAACTGAGTGACTAACACGTTTGATATATTCATATAAAGATTTTATATATATTCATACATATTATATATGACTATGTATGTATATATTCATATGCAGTTCTATATATTCATATATATCCACATGTGTATATATATATATATGGATATACACCACATGTTCCTGATCCATTTATTGATGGACACTCACACTGCTTCTATATCTTGGCAGCTGTAAATAGTGGCTCTCACATCTTCCCAAATTAGCATGTCTCCTTTTCTCAGATATGTACCCAGAGTGGCAATCCGGGGCCATTCCTCATCCTTTTCTGTTGCACACAGACTGTTACTAACAGCATGGACCTTGCAGATGCTGAGGTCTGTGAGGTCCAGTGCATCAAGAAGGGGGCCCCTTCCTCCTGGAGGAGGTGCCCCTGTCTATCCTGGCTGGGCTCACAGTGCAGGTGGTAGTCCACCACCCTCAGGGACAGCAAAGCTTTCAGATATCCGGGCCAAGGTATCCTAGGGCTCTACCTGCGTGGGCAGGTTGAGGCAGGGGCTGGGCCACTGCCAGGGTTCCGGTTGACTCCCCCAGCCCAGGGAAAGAGGGGAAGGAGTCTGAGAACTTTATTGGCGCACAGGCTCTGAGGCTGGTGTGGGGATAGGAAGGACCAGGAATAAAGTGTGGAGAATTCAGAACAAAGCACGCGGGGGAGGAGAAGTGTTCTGCTTGGGAACAGCCTCCGGATCAGGGCTCCGGGGCACCAATCATGCCCTGGGACACCCAGTGACCGCTGCTCTTCTCCCCAAGACCGTGGCCTGGCCCCACCAGGGGAGACCATCTAGGGAGGGGCTCCTGTCTCAGGGCCCTGGGCCTTCTGGGGCTGGCTGGGTCCTCACCCACAGCTGTGCCTCGGGGGAGACAGCCCGGCTGGCTGGCCCTCAGCACAAGAGGGAGTCTGCCGGGAGGGGTTGCCAGGCCCCCACGGGAGGCATAGTCCCTCCTTCGGCGACGTGTGGACCAGGGGCCCTGAGAGCGCTCTCGGGTCTTCCTCGGTGAGGAGGCCTTGCATGAAGATTCCCCTGGGACCTGCACCCTGCTCTCAAGCTTGGGAGCTCTAGGAGGTACCAGGAGCTGGGCACAAGTTCAGGAGCCTTCAGTGCTAGTACAGGTGGAGGGCATGAAGGCAGGAACAGGTTCAGGAGGCTGCTTGGCCTGGGCGGGCTGTGACTCCAAGGGTGGGCTGTGACTCCAGGCTGCATCTCAGCCCGAGGACAGCTCTTACGCCACCTGGGGCTGAGGCCCATGGTGCATGTCGGCTTGATGAGGGGCCTTGGCAGTTTTGACTCATGGTGACAGTTGACTATCCCCATGGAAGTGTCAAGAGAGGGGATGAGTAAAAGTAGAAGGACAAGGAACACTCAGATCTTCAGCCACCTTGTTGAAAGCCCCACGCACTCCCTGTGCTTCTCCAGGGCCCACACGGTGGTGTCTTCAGGGCACCATCCCCAAATCCGGGCCAGAGCTCCTGGGCACCTCTCCAGAGGCCCATGCATGAGTTCCCTGGGGCTCCTCTGACACGTGAGGGGTCTGCGGGGCACAGAGACCTGCCGTTCATCTCCTGCAGAAAGCAGGGCCAGGGACAGCAACACTGACCATCTGGAAGAGCTGCCAGGGGCGGCTGAGGTGACACGAGGTCCAAAACTATGGAACTCTTGCACAGGGAGGGCTTTTGCTGTGTGCCTGCTGGGTCCCGGGGAGGGTGGGGGCCCATGACCGTGCCCCTGTCATAGACTTTCTGCACTCTGGGAGCTGCTCATGTTCCAGGGAGAGAGAAGGATGCAGGCCCTGAGCACACACCCATGGGGCCCGGGTCCTCTCACCTTTCTGACTGAGGAGGGGCTTGCAGGCTACCCTCGCCCTCCCTGCCAGTGTCCCTGTCTTCTGGGTTCTCTGCTCCTCAGCTGGATCAGCCAGGCCTGACAGACAGGGCCTTGGCCAAAAACTGCCCTGTCCGCCAGTGTGTCAATGGAGTCTCTGGAACCCCTAAGTGCCCCCAGTGGGACTGCAAGCCCCTGTTTGGAGGAACCCTCTCTGTCTCCTGCCTCCACCCCTGGACCCAGCATCTGGCCCGGGCAAGAGTGGCCAAACTCGGGGCTGCCTGAGATTAGAGCCCAGCCGTTCTCACTGCTCCCCGCTCTGGTCCTTGAAGAAGAGAGACAAACATACCTGAGGTCCCCTTTCATCCCTTGCGACCACAAGGCACCCATCCAACTTGTGCCTGTCTGGCACTGGAGGGGGAGGGGCTTCTGGCCCCACCGCCGCCCCTTGGGGTGCCAGTTCCAACCCTGCTCCAATCCCAAGAGCCACCCGCCAGCAGGCCTGCGTCACTGCCAGATCTGGAGCTATCCATCTCCCTCCTCCCGCTGGAGGCCTTCAGCCTGACCGCTGCCCTGAGCTTCCTGGTCTGGCCAAGAGCCAATGTGGCCTGTGACAGGATCAGGTCGCCTGGGCCCGCAGGCCCAGTGAGATGAAGGGAAGGGGCTGAGGGGGCAGGGGGCAGCAGGATGGCACTGTGGGCAAAGGCCAGCGTGCAGGTGACTCGGCCCTGGCTGTCCCTGCACCAGCATGCCCATTGGGCACCAGAGCCGCTACAGCTGCCAAGGCGGTGCTGCCCTTCGAAGCCATGCCCCAGTGTCCGGGCAACAAGTAGGTGCGGCTGCTGCAGATGTGGAAGGAGCAGGGCTCCGAGAACATGCACCTGGACATGCATCAGGCCTTCCAGGATCTGGGGCCCATTTTCAGGTAAAGCTCTGCCCGCTCACCTCAGTGAGAACACTGCACGTCTGTGCCCCTGGCGGCTGAGTCCCACTGGGCCAGGGCTGTGCCACATCCACCTACTGACGTACGTGCGGGGGCAGGCAGGGCATGGGGAAGGGGCAGGGAGGGGGCTCCTTGGGGCAGGTGTGTGCCTCGGCCGCTGCAGACTGTGAACATCCCAGAGGAGGGGAGGCTTCAGTGAGACCGCGGGAGGGCCCGCCTGCTCTGAGCCAGCTCCTGGCTCTGTGGAGCTGCGGCCAGGGCAGGACACGGGCCCCACAGGCCGCAGAGCTCTGCCCCACAGGTACGACATGGGAGGGAGACACATGGTGTTCGTGATGCTGCCCGAGGACGTGGAGAGGCTGCAGCAGGCGGACAGCCGTCACCCCTAGCGGATGCTCCTGGAGCCGTGGCTGGCCTACCGACAGGCTCCTGGGTACAAGTGTGGCATGTTCTTACTGTGAGGGCCAGGGCCCGGGTGGCCTGGGTTCAGAAAGCACGTGGGACCGGGAAGACCTCGAAGGGCCCACCTGGGTGGGTGGGCCGAGGGTGCCCACGGATGGGGTGCTCTGGATCGGGTCCGTGCCCCGGGCAACCTGTGTGCCCTGGAGATGGGTAGGGGGCAGGCCAAAATGGGGACCCCCCCTGCAGGGCCAGAAGAGGGAGGGTGATGTCTGCAGGGCCCTCCGAGGGGCCTGCCGGCAGGGTGGACAGCTCCAGAGGCCCTGGAGCAGTCCACCTCGAGCACTGTCCTCAGAACACCGGGAGAGACACGATTGGATTTTGCCATGAGGGGCATGGGCTGTGCCAGGAGGCGAGCGGGTCGGCAGCATGGCAGAGGCCTCGCCCACTCTCGGGCACACTGAGAGCCTGCTGGGCCAGCACCCAGGGGCTCGGCCTCCTTCCTCAGTGAAGAAGCCTCCAGGCCTGGAGGGGGCCAGGAGGGGGCCTGGAAGGGAGGTGCGGGTGGCAGGCTGGGGCCTGTCAGTCTGTAGACACCCCGGCAGCAGGCTCAGCCAGAGGCCCCCATCTCACGAGGCAGGGAGCCAGCCCAGGGGCAGGCAGGGCCCAGGGTGTGCAGTGCAGCCGAAGCGTCCTGCCTCTAGACTGAGTCGCCCTCTGCCAGCGTCTCTGAGGCCCAGGCACCCAGGCCCTGAGCAGAGGTGCGGGCTCGACATGGAGACAGTCCCTGAGCCCGGGCTGTGATGAAGCCATAAGGTGAGAGAGGGCGGGCCAGGCATGTGCCTGCTCTGGGAAGGCTTCCTGGGGAAGGAGGGCTTTCACTGCAATTGGGGTGACCACACAGAAGAGGAGGCCTGGAGGGCAGCAGGCCAGGCCCTGCAAGTGCAGAGCGGGACGCAAGGCTGCTTTCCAGATCCTCTCCTGGAATTCCCTGTTTCTCCACATTTCCTCTTTCAAGTCTGTGGAGGGTCCCCTTGTCTTTATCCGGCTTGGAATTTCCCGTGTCTCCCAGTGTGAGGCTCCGTCCGGCTCTTTCTGAAGACCTTCCAGGTTAATACTGTCTCGACAGTCTACTGTGTGATCCTCATGATTCTGACCCCTCTTCGTGTCTTTCAGTGTGGCAGTAGTATCGCCTTTAAGAAGCCCGATGCCAAGGACCGGGACGCCCTCTATGTTCCCTGTGCCGCTGAGGCCTGGTGTGAGGCCGAGTCATCCCTTGCCCAGGAGGAGTCGCCTTCCTAGAGCCACTCTTTGTGTCCACTGCTCAGCCCCTCTGGGTTTCCTCTGGGGCGTGAGCAGTGTAAATCCTAAACCACCTTGCGGGCCTTGTCTCAGTTCCCGGGAGGGGACGGGGATTCGGGGTGCGTCCTCACCCGACCTTGGAAAGCTAAGCTCGCTGCTTCCCGCCTGACAGTGCTGAGGGCAGTCTGCCATGTCAGTGCAGGGGTTTCAAGGTCTCGCCTCCAACATGGGGCTCTGTGACAGCCTAGAGGGGAGGAAGGGAGGGGCTGGGAGGAGGTTCAAGAGGGAGGGAGCCACGGGTGCCTGTGGCTGACTCATCTGAGGTTTGGCAGGATCCACACAATGCTGGAAAGCCATTAGCCTCCAATTAAATTAAATACATTAAAAAAATACATGCAGCTGACAAGTATTTCAAGCTTAGCCTTCTTTTATAAACCTTGCCTCTCCGCGGGGTTCCAGTTGCAATTTCTCATCTTACTTTTGTCCTGTGCTTCAAGCCTTTCCCTGGGAACTGGGGCCAGCACAGCATCAGGCTCGGTCGCCTGGACCCAAGCCTCCCCTGGAGGCGCTGTCCTGGCTTCCGTGCTCACTCCTCATGTTGCTTCCGGATCCTGAAGACTCGCTGCCTTTTTATAAACACAGAAATCCACTTTCTACACGTTCTGGATTGGGTAGAATTGCTGGAGTTGGGGGATCTTCAGAGTATTAGCTTGGGTACCTTGTTCGAACCCGAGGACCCTCAGCGACTCATTTAAGCAGACAGTTGGTGTCTGGAAGCTTTCTGTCTGTGGCTTCCCTGGGGGATGACAGAACATCCCAAAACTGTCAAGTCTCCATTAAAATGTTCCTCAGCTTTCTGGTGGGAGGATTTGCCTCCCTTGCAGGAGGGGTCCTAGGTGCTCGTAGAACACTGGACACCAGTCGGATTGCGGGCCAGTTTCTACTGGACAAGTATCCCCTTTCACTGATCACTAAACATGTGTTTATCAGTATCCAAAGGTCTGCTCATCATAACAGGACAATGGGCCCAGTAGTAGCCTAGAAAAGAAAATTCACATCCTCCCCACCTCTATAGACACAGAGGAGCATTTAACCAAATTCAAAACCCCTGTTGCATTAAGAGATACGCCACAAACCAGGAGTGGATCAAGGGCATCTATGGAGAACCCAGGGCTAACATTGTGAAAAACAGGCTGTTTTCCTCCTCAGACCAGGAACGGGATGTCTGCTCTCCAGTCAGCCCAGTCCTGGAGGTGCTACCAGAGCAGTTTGGCAACTAGAGGTCACCCAGACTGAAGAGGAAGGACAGCTGTCTCTACGGACGGATCGGAGGATCTTGATTAGAGACGATCCTAAGGAAATCACTTCAAAAGAGTTATTTCTAATAAAGCTGTGCAGCGACATTCCAAGATCCAAGTGCGGGGTGTAAAATTCCATTGCCTTTCTCTTCACTTGCAATGACGGAGGAAACCCATTCCATTTACAAGAGTGTCAAAAAGAGGGAAACACCCAGGAATTAGTTCAGCAACAGATGTTCACATCTGTCCTGGGAAAACCACGAGGCACCTCCGAAGAAATGAAAGATGGCTAGAGGTGTAAAGCCTCCTGCCTCCATGGATCAGAAGATAGCACATTCAACCAGGACAAAACTCCTCACATCACTCTCCAGATTTGATGTAATCCCAGTGAAATTTCTGGGCTTCCCTGGCAGCTCAGGGCTAAAGAATCCACCTGCAGTGCAGGAGATGAAAATTAATTCCCTGGTTTGGGAACATCCCCTAGAGGAGGGCAAGGCAACCCACTCCAGCATTATTGCCTGGAGAATCTCATGGACAGAGAAGCCTGATGGGCTACAGTCACAGGGTCGCAAAGAGTCAGACACGACTGAAACTACTGAGCACGCACACATGCTCTGAAAACTCCACGTTCTTCTGTGTAGAAAGTGCCAAGCTGATTCTGAAATTCACACGGAATGCAAGGAACCTGGATAGCCAGTGTAATCCTTAAAAAGAGCGACAAGGTAGAGGATTCATGTTTGCAGATTTCTAAGCTTACTGCATAGCAAAACTGTTCAAGACAGGATGGTGCTGGCTCAAGGACAGAACAGCGGACTTGAATTGAGAGTCCAGAAATGAAATGATAAGTCTGTGGTCACTGGAGTTTTACAGAGGTGCTAAGGCCATTCAACAGGGAGCATCTGTTTTCGAGGACATCTGTTTGCTGGGACAACTTTCTAGCCATGTGGGAAAAAAAGAAGTTGGACCTTTATCTCATTCAGACAAGGACAGACTCAAATGCTCAAAGACTTAATCATAAGAGTTTACCATGTAAAAGCCTCAGAAGAATACGTGAAGCGAATTCTTCATGATCCTGGGTTTGGCGAGATTCCTAAACATGGCAGCGAGTGCTGTTAAACTGTGAATTTTAGGCACTGTTTTATCTCAGTCATTTCAATTCAGGTTGATTTAAAGGAGTAGAAGGAGGAAGAGAGCAAAGATGGTCTGAGTTTCTGTCCTGTCAGCACCTTTTTCTGATACGGACCTTGGGAGCACGGAGCGTGACAGCAGTCGCCTGGACTTCTGTACCTGCCGCTCCAAGGCAGTCAGAAGCTGGCCTTAGGGCCCTCACCCTTCTCAGATGGCAGCATCTGGAGAAACGTTCTGTCACTCTTGGGAAGCCAGGCGCCACCGTGGGAGACGGCTCGCGTCCTGCAGAAGGTGTCTGACGGCACCACGCTGGGGATGCGCAGTCCCCATGGCAGCTCTGACTGTCCTCATCCCACTGCATCGCCAAGCACACTCTCGACTTCCGCCGCCCCCACCTGAACAGCGGGAGTGAGCAGGCTCGGGTGCCTCAGGGGCATGTGGTCTGAGCAAACCTGGGGCCACTCTTTAGGTGGGCACGTAGACTGGGCTTTTGCTGTTATTGAAATTCTCCGCCTCTGCTCCCTAAGTTGCCAAGGGGTTCTGTGAGGTGACACCCGCTGAGGGGAAGAAAGATCAGATGTTAAAACCACAAAGAAATGTCTGAGTCCACAGTACCTGCACAATTCTGGTGTTTATTTCCCTCTGGAAACAATTCCTAAAAGGGGAGCTCATCAACCGGGGGATCTCAGGGTCAGTGTCTTTGGCCCACAGAGAGTAAAGGACAGCTAACTTGTGAGAGATGGGAGATGATCAGCCCCTCCAAAGGGGGCTTCTCAGGTCAGCGTGTTGCTGACTAGGATGGAGACAATGCTCAGGAAATAAGTTGATTCCACCAATTGCACAGTTCCTTCTATGTCCTCCTCAATTATATAATCAGGCTCGATGTCCCTCTCAAGATTGGTAGGTCCACCAAAATTGCACAGCTCAGTATTACAACAGCGAACCCAATAGAAACTGTTAGTACGAAAATATTTTCTTCTGGGTGCTTCAGGAGGCTCTTCAGATTTATATACAAATGTGCAATTATATGTACAGTTTTTGTAAATGAGGATTTCCCGAGAATTCACACCTAAAAAACGTACAAATGAAAACCACAGATTACATATTTTCTATCTGCAAATATCAAAGCACGTTTACCTTAACCAGCTCCATTTGCAAATGCTGTTGCAGTGCCTAAAATTATCTTTTAAAGATATTTGTTTCTTTACATAATTTTGGCTACATCAGGTCTTAGACGCAGCATGTGGGAGCTTTCCTTGCAGCATCCAGGCTGCTCTCTCTTTGCAGCCCACGGGCTCCAGAGCACGAGGGCTCAGTAGTTGCAGAACACAGCCTTAACCACCTTGCCTCACCTGGGCTCTGAGTTCCCCAACCAGGAGTTGAACCCTCGACTCCTGCATTGGAAGGTTGTTTCTTAACCGCTGGACCACCAGGGAAGTCCCCAGTACCTAAATGCTTTGATGAGTATTCACGTCCACTAGAATTTTCTTTACTCCATGAATAACTTCTCCTGGAAATGATCTTCCAACTACAGTGCCAATTTATCTAGGCATCTGGCCTCCCTAAATGGTTTTACGGTCTTTTGTCAGGAAGTTACACAAAGAAATTCTGTTTATTATTTGTCATAAGGATTTCAGGGACACAGAAATGAATGGAGACCAGGATAAATGTTTTGCTCATGTCCCAAGATCACACAGACCCTCAAGGAGACACCCTTATAGTATGGACTTCAGCTGATTTTCTGCAGTTGGCATGGCCACTCTAGACGAGCCCTGACAAGCCCCTCTGCCTGCTGTTCTCAGCTTCTGGCCCAACAAAGTAATGTTGATGCCCCATAAAGACTCACCTGCTTCGTAGGGCAGACATGATGCACCATCCCAGGCAGAACCTCATGACTACTGTGATGACCTCAGCCAGAGGGCTCGCCAGTGGCCTCGACCAACCAATGCTACCTGATCAGGGGCCCCCTGAGACCATCCTCAAAAACCCCTGGGTTTAAATTTCACAGGCCTCCTTCACCTGTTCTCTTTCCCTTCTGCCTCACAGCTTGTGCACAAATATTTCCACCTGGGACTCACCAGGTTGAATTTACCATTCATGCCTCTGAGGTTGCCTCTTCAAACACATCAGAAGGAACTAAAGACTATGCTCCAGTCACTTGCTTTCCTTCATGCTCTGTATGTGATGACTTCATTCAAGTTCAACATTCTACAGAAAGTGCCTAACCCTAGATCGACAGCTTAATGGATTTTCACCAAATGCACATAACCCTATACCAGCATCCAGCTCAGGAAACAGAACTGGGTGGAGAGCCTCAAACTGCTCCCTCCGTCCCTCCATTCAGGCACTAGAAGCAGTCAAGGCCAAAGATAAGAAAGGGACTGGTTCCTGAGCCCACACCTGAGTTTGCCTGCTTCTGAATCAATGACAATGAAATCCTGCTTTGTAGGCTTTTGCTGCTGCCTTCTCTTCTCCACTGATGTTTGTGAAACGCGTCCCTGCCTTTGTGCACAGTTTTACGTTCTTCACTTTCCTAGCTGTAAACTTTCCACTGATGAATACACCCCCGTTTATTGGTGGTGGATATTAAGGCTGGCTCTGGTTGTAATCTACTCCAAGTAGTGCTGCAGTGAATGTGCTTGTCCTTGTCTTGAGGTGGGGCCATGTGAGCATTTCAGGAGTTGTAGTGTTGGGGCTCTGGCATGCTTACGTACCGCTCTGGCAGAGGCTGTGGAAGATATTGCCACTGACTGTACCTACTGTACTGTACTACACTGACTACACGAGCCCGCAGACTTCAAAATCTCACCAACACATATTGTGGTCATCTTTGAATGTTTAATCATCCCTTTTGGGGTCATCATATTGTGGTTTCCAGTTACATTTCCACCAAGAGAAACTGTGTTCAACCACTTGTCTTATCTTTAGTACCCACACCAATTTCCTACCTGGTCAACTGCCTTCATGGCTTTTGCTTGATTTCTATTGGATGATCTGCTCTCTCAGTTACTAGTTGGAATTAACTACATTCTGAATATGAGTCATTTAGCAGATATGAGTTTAAGTGCTTTCTCCTCATCCTTGGCATGCTCATTCACTATCTTGTCAGTACCTTCTTAAGAGCAGATATGAATTTTTACATTGCTGTTGTTCAGTCACTCAGTCGTGTCCAACTCTTTGCGACCCCATGGACTGAAGCATGCCAGGCCTCCCTGTCCTTCACTATCTCCTGGAGCTTGCTCATACTGATGTCCATTTAGTCGGTGATGCCACTCAACCAACTCACTCTCTGTCATCTCCTTCTACTCCTGCCTTCTATCTTTCCCAGCATCAGGCTCTTTGCTTATACGTCTCTGCTCTTTGTATCAGAAGGGTTGATTTCCTTCAGGATTGACTGGCTTGATCTCCTTGCAGTCCAAGGGACTCTCAAGAGTCTTCCCTGATACCACAGTTTGAAAGCATCAATTCTTTGAGGCTCAGCCTTCCTTATGTCCAACTCTCACATCCATACATGACTCCTGGAAAAAACCATTGCTTTAACTATATGGACCCCTGTCAGCAAAGTAATGTCTGCTTTTCAATACACTGTCTAGGTCTGTCACAACTTTTCTTCCAAGGAGCAAGTGTCTTTTAATTTCATGGCTGCAGTCACCGTCTGCAGTGACTTTGGAGCCCAAGAAAATAAAGTCTGTCTGGAAACTGTTTCCATTGTTTCCCCACCTATTTGCCAAGAAGTGACGTGACCAGATGGCCTGATGTTAGTTTTCTGAATATTGAGTTTTAAGCCAGCTTTTATACTCTCCTCTTTCACTTTCATCAAGAGGCTCTTGACTTCCTCTTTGCTCTTTGCCATAAGGGTGGTATCAACTGCATATCTGAGGTAACTGATACTTCTCCCAGAAATACTGATTCCAGCTTGTGATTCATCCAGCCAGGCATTTTACATGATGTACTCTGAATATAAGTTAAATGAACAAGGTGACAACATACAGCCTTGACACACTTCTTTCCCAATTTTGAACAAGATAGTTGTTCCCTGTTTGGTTGTAACTGTTGCTTCTTAACCTGCATACAGGTTTCTCAGGAGGCAGGTCAGGTGGTCTGGTATTCCCATCTCTTTAAGAATTTTCTAATTTGTTGTGATCCACCCAGTCAAAGGCTTTAGTGTGGGCAATGAAGCAGAAGTAGATGTTCTCCTGGAATTCTCTTGTTTTTCCTATGATCTCATGGATGTTGGCAATTTGATCACTGGCTCTTCTGCCTTTTCTAAGTCCAGACTGTATATGTGGAAGTTCTCAGTTCACGTACTGTTGAAGCCTAGCTTGGAGGATTTTGAGCATGACCTTTCTAGCATGAGAAATGAGTGCAATTGTGTGGTAACTTGAACATTCTTTGGCATTGTCTGTCTTTGGGACTGGAATGAAAACTGACCCTTTCTAGTCCTGTGGTTACCTCTGACTTTTCAAATTTTTCTAATATTTACTCAAATATTGGGTGCAGTACTTTAACAGCATCATTTTTAAGGATCTAAAATAGCTCACCTGGAATTTCATCACCTCCACTAACTTTGTGCATAGAGATGCTTCCAAAGGCCCACTCGACTTTGCATTCCAGGATGTTTGGTTCTAGGTGAGTGATCACACCATCATAGTTAACCATCCTGGTCATTAAGATCTTTTTTTTTTTCTTGTAGTTCTGGGTATTCTTGCCACCTCTTCTTAATATCTTCTGCTTCGGTTACGTCCATACCACTTGTCCTTTATTGTGCCTATCTTTGCATGAAATGTTCCCTTGGTATCTCTTTATTTTCTTGAAGAGATCTCTTTCCCATTCTATTGTTTTCCTCTATTTCTCTGCATTGTTCACTTAGGGAGGCTTTCTGATCTCTCCTTGCTATTCTCTGGATGGCTGCATTCAAATGGATATATCTTTCCTTTTCTCCCTTGCCTTTCACTTCTCATCTCAGCTATCTGTAAGGCCTCCTCAGACAACCATTTTGCCTTTTTGCATTTTTCTTGGGGATGGCTTTAATTGCTGCCTCCAGTACAATGTTATGAACCTCCAGCCATAGTTTGTCAGGCACTCTGTCTTTCAGATCTAATCCCTTGAAACTATTTGTCACTTCCACTGTATAATTGTAAGGGATGTGATTTAGGTCTTACCTGAATGGTCTAGTGGTTTCCCCTACTTTTTTCAATTTAAGTCTGAATTCGGCAATAAGGAGTTTGTGATCTAAGCCACAGTCAGCTCCCGGTCTTCTTTTTGCTGACTGTAGAGAGCTTCTCCATTTTTGACTGCAAAGAATATGATCAATCTGTTTTTGGTATTGATCATCTGGTGATGTTCATGTGTAGAGTCATCTCTTGTGTTGCTGGAAGATGGTATTTGCTAAGACCAGTGCAATCTTTTGGCAAAACTCTGTTAGCCTTTGGCCTACTTCACTGTATACTCCAAGGCCAGACTTGTTTGTTACTCCACTAACCTCTTGACATCCTACTTTTGCATTCCAGTCCCCTGTGATGAAAAGAACATCTTTTTGGGTGTCAGTTCCAGAAGATCTTGTAGGTCTTCATGGAACCGTTTGACTTCAGCCTCTTCACCATTACTGGTTGGGGCACAGACTTGGATTACTGTGATATTGAGTGGTTTGCCTTGGAAATGAACAGAGAGCATTTTGTCATTTTTGAGAATGCATTCAAGTACCACATTTTGGACTCTTTTGTTGCCTTTTGTTTACAAAAAGCCATGCATTATTTTTTCTCATATGACCAGGAGTATCTTGTTCTGTTCTTAAAATTCTTAATTTTCCAACTGACATAAGGATAGCTTTGTACATTTTCCTTTTGAACAACTTCATTTTTGAGTACTCACTGGTGGCTCAGATGGTAAAGAATCTGTCTGTAATGCAGGAGATCTGGGTTCGATCCCTGGGTCAGAAAGATCCCTTGGAGAAGAAAATGGCTAACCACTCCAGTATTCTTGCCTGGAGAATTCCATGGACAGAGGAGCCTGGTGGGCTACACTCCATGGGGTTGCAAAGATTTGGACACGACTAACAGACTAACACACAGAGGAACTGAACTGCTTCTTTTGTGTGGTGTGAGTACTGTGTACAAGTCTATCCACCACTCATCAAGGCACACAAGAGCCTTTCTCCACTCCAGGGCAGAGGTACCTTCGTCAGAAAGCCTGTAACTTGATATTTATGTTTTCTGGTTTTGATTTTCTCCTCTATGGGTCTATTTTTCCACCTAGAGCCCAACAGCATATTCTCTTAATAACTGACAAGATATAAATGCTCTTGGCAGTTGAGAGTGCAAGTCCTCCATCGTTTTTCTTCTCCCAATAGATTGTCTCAGCTGCTCCTAGTCCCTTCCATTTTCATAAACATTTAAAATCAAATTGATGCATGGGCACAAGCACACACACACACACACATCCCACCTGGTGAGATGTGGACCGTAATTTCCTTGTTGTCCTTCAGTTGCTCAGTCATGTTTGACTCTTTGTGATCCCATGGACTGTAGCACACTAGGCTTCCCTGTCCTTCACCATTTCCCAGAGCTTGCTGAAACTCTTCCACTGAGCCGGTGATGCCAGCCAGCCATCTTGTCCTCTGCTGTCCTCTTCTCCTTCTGCTTTCAACTTTTTCCAGCATTGGAGTCTTTTCCAGAGAGTCAGGCTTTATATCAGGTGACCAAAACATTGGAGCTTCAGCTTCAGCATAAGACCTTCCAATGAATATTCAGGGTTGATTTCCTTGCAGTCCAAGGGACTTTCAACAGTCTTCTGCAACACCACAGTTTGAAAGCATCTCAGATTAACTTTCACTCTATTGAGACTCACCATACATAAGCTTGGTGTATCCTACTGAAGAATTTAACTTCAATAGATGACCGGGTGCCTAGGTTTTACAGAAAGGAGTCTGGATATTTCAATCTCTCGATCACAATGTTCTTCAGATTGTGACACTGATCCTAGGAGGCCAAATCATCACAGTCCCTCATTTTTAAATCAGGTCAGTGAGGGCTAATCGATGGCTTTCTTTTCATTTCTGATACTGGCAATGAGAATTTTATTTTTCTTCTTTGTTGTCCTTTCTTCTGACTCACTAATGCTCTGAATCCTTCCAGAAAACCAACATTGGCTTCGTGGGTTTACCTCCTGTTCATTTCTGCACTTCTCTTTATATTTCCTTCATAATTTATTCAGGTGGATAATCTGTTTGGTTTCCAACTTCTTGAATGGAAGCTGAGCAATTTTCACCTTCTTCTCTCTTCTACTAGATGCCTGTGATGTGATATATTTCATTGAAAGCACCTTTAAGCTGCTTTCCCTGCACTTTTAAGTTGTCATAACTTCATAACCATTCAGACCTTACTATTTCCCAGTTTCTGCTGAGGATTCTTTTCTGTGTACTGGTATAGAAATCTCCTGAATAATTACTAACGATTTGAGAACTTCCTGGTTCTATTGTGAGTAACGATTCTACGTTAGTGTCAGTGTAATAAAGGAAAAAGGTAAATAATGTCAATCATTTGAGACTTCTTGATGCTGGGTTACCTATGTCACAAACTTCTGCCTTGTAGAGTTATATGCGACCCTGTAAAAATCATATGTGGCCACTCCTGGGTCATCTGCTATATATGTTCCTCTTTGGTTAACACAGCTGCTCGGTCCTTCTACAGCAGAGGTTGGAACACTGGATCCCATAGGACAAACCCAGTTCACAATCTGTGTCTGTAAATAAAGATTTATTTGATCACAGGGATGATCATATGCTTACTTATCCTCTATAGCTCTTTGTACTCTCATAAGACAATGCTTTGTAGTACTGACAGAGACTAGGTAGCCTACTACCGGGGCCAGCCTCGGTTGGATCCAGGGGTCTTGAGGGATGAGTGGCGTCAGTGAAGTAGTGAGCTGAGTCAATGTGTTGATGGAGCAGTCTCTCTCTTTACTGTGGTTGGTTTACAGTTTTATACCAAAGAAACACACCCATTACATCACATATCATTGTATATAATCTTTTGTTTTCCAACTACCATCAACAACTTTAACATTAAGCTCATTCCCCAATCTATCATCCCCTTGCAGAAGTCGAATTTCTGGGTAATCAGTTTTAACAATAGTATGTTTATTGTTTTATTGTCTTCAGCATACTTCAATCAATTATGTTAAGTACATCGATCTAAGCAGAAAGGTTACACTTTTCTCTTATCAGGTGCAGCTGTGTAGAGCCTTGAGGTAAGGGCTCAGCTTGAAACTGTTTTTATTCTAGTAACCTCAACCACTACCTGTCTCATTCTGTTCTGACACTCCAGTTCTTATGAGGAAAGAGGACAAAGAAACAGTCTAGCAGCACTGCTTTAGCAATAAAAACCCTATTAACCTTATATAACTACTATAATGAATTCCTGTGTCTGCACTATCCTAAAGCAATCAATGTTTCCAGCTATGCCAGCTACAATTATGAGTATTCCTAAGTCCTATTCCCCCTGGTCTCTACAAGGAAGGGAGCTTCCACCGTGGAGCAGTCGGGGGAGTTGGAGGTGGAAAGGTGACCCAAGTATGAGCCCTTCTGGTGGTGGCCTTGCCATGACCCTCAGAGAACTCTTGGTAAGTACCCCATTAATGAATAGGAGGTGTAGTAATCTACTTAAATGTCCCTTTTATTCTTCCTTAGTCCCCAGGGAAGGGAATCCACCTTCCCGGATCCTCTGAGGGAAATAAAGTCTGAGGAAATTATCTCAGGATGAATTCTTTCTAACTGGGACTGACCTACTAAGATGAGCTAATGTTCCAAGCACAAACAGAACTTCCCAAGAAAAATACCAGGAGGGGCCTTGCCCTGGGATGCCCTGAAGGAAAATCTGCTTGGCAGTTTCCTTCTTAGTCTCGTGACCTTGTCATCCGAGTAAGGGGGCATCCTGATGGCTTCCGGCAGCCTACAAAGCTGGAAACATTCTGTCTGGTCCTTTCAAGAAATGACTGATGAACATGGTCTACCGCTATGCTGAGTTTTGTCTTCTTGCTCCAGCAGCTAGAAACTTTTGTGTGGTAAACACTTTCCTGAGGGGTCTAAGGTGCATGCACTTCTTGGGCCTGCTTTGCTGGAAACCCTTGACAGAGGACCACACTCCTATGGGCAACAAGGAATTGCCTAGGCTCCACTGGGGAATCAGCCTACTTGACCAGGGGTGGCCAAGAAGTGAAGACGTTGAGGCGCAGCAGTCTGTACAGCCCCTGGAAACAGGGCAGGACACAAGTGCACACAAGGGCTCACCGGGCAGGCTATGTGTCTCTGCAAGAAGTATTACTGCACTTTCTTTGGGGCTGAGGCTTGTCCTGGGAACATGCTCTCAGGATGGGTATAGAGAGAGATCAGAGTGGCCTTGTCCCCTGAAACTGCTCAGCTGCGGTGACTAGTTTGTAGGCATAAGACAGATAATCTGGTACTTACGCATGGAGATGGTCATACAGCGCCTATGTTCAGCAGGACAAGTTTTAATATTTGCACATCTGAAGGAGTTTATGGACCCACACTCATGACACTTCAAGCTAAAGCCCCCTAGATAAAAGAGAGTAGAGTCAGGCTCCTCCTTCGTTGCCACTCATTGCATCTGACCAGCAGCTGGCTGCTTCCCTCAGCCTCAAGGACACACTGAGGCTGCACAGCTCAGTCCTCTGTGGGCTCTGAGCCTGGGGAGCACAAGCTTCCTGGACCTTCCTGGACACCAGGATGCCAGGTACACCAAGGAGTTTTCTTCTTCTCAGAGACAGGTTCTCAGGAAAGCGCCCAGGCGGACAGGTCTATGACCTGTTGATGGACCCACCTTTTCATGAAGGGCCTACAGTCATAAGGGGCCAAAGCCTCCCTGAGTTCCCTGCACCCAGCCATGCCCGCCTGTTCCAATGAGGAAGGGCCACACCAGAGACTCCCCCGCACCCACCCTGCATCCCCTGCATCCACTGGTCCTTAGAGGAGCGTTCCTACTTCTTGACCCTCCCCTTGCTCCTGGAAACCTTGTGCTCAACAACTGCACAATTGCTAAGATGGAGATCTCAGCTGGCTAAGATGGTGAAAATTCCATTCAGACCCTTAAAACGATCCCAATTAAGTCAAGTGTCAACCTCTTCAAGAAAAAGAAACCTTGATACTCACAGGGCCCAACGAAGCACAGTGGCCATCCCATAAAGAGGAGGAAGGCAAAGAGGAGCATCATCCCTGTGGGAGCTTGAACCTGTAGGTGAGGGAAGCCAGGGCACAAGTCAGCAAGCGAGTGGCTCCTGTTGACACTTCTGGTCTCTCATGTGAACACCACGAATCCTGGCCACCCTTCCCACCTTCCAGCACCTGTGGCCCTTGGCTGAGCATGCCTCTGGGGAGTGACGGGCTTGCAGCCCTTTCCCACACCCAGTGGCTTTGCCCCGCTCAAGCCCTCATCCCAGATGAAGACATGCTCCTGCTCTCCATCAGGCAGAACACGAGGCTCAGAGTGGTCAGGAGCTGTCTCTTCATGGCCCTCACACTCCACATGGGTCCCCTGAGCTCCCTGTGGCATCCCGACCTCAAGGCTGACCTGTGTGAAGAGCTGGAACATGCTCCATTCAGGGATTTCTTACTTGTATGAGCTCTGAGACAAATGTAGAGGGCAGTGACAAGAGCGGACGAACTAGTGGAGAAGCCAGAAGCCCAGTGCCTGTGCTAGGAAGCATGGACCACATGCCATCATGTCTCCTGGGGACTGGATATCACATGGCCCCACATTACTAAAGGGGAGGCTCTGGGGCTCGTCACCCAAGCCCACACATCGGCACTTGCTGGAGGGAAAGCCCCCCACCACCAGGAATGCCTGCATCTGAAACATTTCCTTGTGGGGACTCATCAGCATCCTTGAAGCTGCCAATGTCTAGGTCCTTCCGGAAATTCTCTCCCCGCCCACAGGGGCCCTGTCTCCCTTGTCAACCGGGGGATTGGCCCTTTCTGTCCAGACCCCTTCTCACCCAATGCTGTCTGCTCTTCTTACATCTGTCCCTTCCCTCAGGCCACCCATGCTCCCACTGTCAGTCTCAAGAGCAGCTCAGACCCAGAACCACCCCAAGTCCTCCCAGAAGAAGAGCCTCAGATAGAGAAATTGAGAAGACTGTCCGATCCACCATCTCATCAAGACAATGAAAGACCAGGGCTTCCCTGGTGGATTGGGGAGTAAAGGGTCCGCCTGCCTATGCAGGATACACCAGTTCAATCCTAGGTCCAAGAAGATCCGACATGCTGCAGAACAGCTAAGCCTGTGTGTGCCACAATTACTGAGCCTGTGATTGAGAGACCAGAAGCAGCAACTACTGATCCCATGAGCCACAACTGCTCAAGTCCTCCAGACTAGGAGCAGGAAGAGATGCCATTGTAATAAGAAGCTCACGTACCACAACTAGAGAGTAGCCTGCCTTGCTGCAACTAGAGAAAGTCCACGCAGGAACTAAGACCCAGTACAGCCAAAAATAAATAATAAAATAACAGTGAGGAAAATAAGGAATAAAAACATAGGAATAAACATACCTAAGGAGACAAAAGACCTCTTAGAAAACTGTGAGACACTGACAGAAGAAATAAAAAATGACACAAACAGAGGGAAAGATATACAGTGTTCTTGCTTTGGAAGAATCAATATTGTCGAATTGACTCTAATACCCTGAACCATTTACCTATCCAATGCAGTCCCTAGCAAATTACTAATGGTAGTTCCCAGAGAACTAGAAGAAAAAATGCTTGAAATCTGCATGGAAATATAAAAGATCCTGAACAGCCAAAGCAATCTTCAGAAAGAATAGTGGAGCTGGAGGAATCACATCCCCAGACTTCAAGCTATCCTTCAAAGCTACAGTCCTCAGAAAGAGTAAGGTACTGGCAGAAAAAGAGAAATACAGATCAGTGGAAAAGGATAAAAATTCCGAAAAAAAGGCATGCACCTATGGTAGATTAATGTACATTGAAAGAGACAAGAATATAAAATGGAGGAAAGACAGTCTCTTGACTAAGTGGTGCTGGGCAAACTGGACAAGTTACATGTAAAAGAATGGAGTTAGAACATTTTCTTGTACCATATACAAAAATAAATTCAAAATGTACTCGTGACCTAAATATAAGACCGGACATTGTAAAACTTCCAGAAGAAAACATAGGCAGTACACTTTTGACAGCAATCACAGCAATACCTCGTGGATTTGTCTACTAGAGTAAAGGAAATAAAAACAAAACTAAACAAAGTGGGCCAAATTAAACTTAAAAGCTTTTGTGTGACAACTGAAGCCATAGTCAAAATGAAAAGACAATCTAGAGAATGGGAGGAAACATTCACAAACAATGAGACAGACAAGGGGTTAATCTCCAAAATGTACAAACAGAATCAACATCACAATAGATATAAAAAAATGAAAAATGGGTGGAAGACCTACATAGGTATTATCCAAAGAAAACAGAGGTGGCCAAAAGGCACATGGAAGATGTTCAATATTACTAATTATTACAGAAATGGAAATAAAAACTCCAGTGAAGAAATATCATGTCACACTCATCGGAAAGGCCATGATACAAAAATCTACATGCTGGGGAAGGTGTGGAGAAAATGGAAACCTCCTATACTGTTGATGGGAATGTAAACTGATGCAGCTACTCAGCAGAACAGATTGGAGTTTCCTTAAAAAATGAAAATCAGATGTATAGAATAGACTCGTGGACTTTGTGGATGAGGGTAAGGGTGGGATGATATGGGAGAAGGGCATTGAAGCATGTTAATTGTCATGTGTCTAATCAATCGCCAGCCCAGGATTGATGCTCGGGGCTGGTACAGCGAGATTTCCCGGGGGGGGGGGGGGGGAGGGGGGAGGGGGGTTCTGGAGGGGAAGCATATGTAAACCCATGGTGATATCATGACAATGTATGGCAAAAACAATAACAAAAAATGAAAATCACTGCTGCATATCATCCTGCAATCCCCTTTTGAAGCTCAGAACTGGGATAACCCATAAGTCAAAGAGATACATGTACCCTAATATTCACTGCTGCACTATTTACAGTAGCTAAGACGTGGAAGTAGCCTGAAGCCCATTGACAAAGGAAGAGGTGAAAAAGATGATGCTATATTACTCAGCCATGAAAAGAACTAAATAATGCCATCTTCAGCAATGGAGATGGATGGAACTAGAGATGATCATGACGCTTCCTTGGTGTCTCAGTGGAAAAGAATCCACCTGCCAATGCAGGAGATGTGTGTTTGATCCATGAGTCAGGAAGCTCCCGTGGAGAAGGAAATGACAACCCACTTCAGTATTCTTGCTTGGAAGATTCCATGAACAGAGAAGCTTGGTGGGCCACAGTCCACGGGATTGCCAAGAGTCGCATGTGCCAGAGCGACTGAGCACGAACCCAGCTTACTTACAGGCTTCTGGCAGTCTTCCCAGGTCACTAGGAAGGTCACTTCCTGACAAGCACAGGAACATCAGGATGGTCTGGGACCTTCGAGAAAGGACAGATTCACCCAAACCTTAGGTACTGCAGACCATGTCTGATGGCAAATATCTGATCTGGCTCCTCAGCCTCGAGCAAGCTTTAGAAGTTCATTCAGTCACTCCTCGTGAAAAGTTCCAGCAAAACTAGCTGAGTGCAACTAACCGGTAAATGCAGTCTCCAATAGAGAGACTGGAGAAATTCTATGTCTCCAATAGAAATGGGGTAACCGAGGAGAGAAAACATGTTTTGGTAATACAGCTGAATGAATATCAGGTTTTACGTCTGCTATCTACCTTTTAGGTTATGTTTCTGAATGCTAAACTGGACTAAACCCTGAATTCTTCTAGTCCTGTTCCTTCAAAATTTGGCTACATCCTGCTAAACTACAATTTCCTGTTTTTCTCCCACCCTCTTGACTTGCCGTCATTAAGAACTAAAGCTGCAGTTCTACTCAGGTGGATGGAACTGGAGCCTATTATACAGAGTGAAGTAAGCCAGAAAGAAAAACAAAAATACAGTATACTAATGCATATATATGGAATTTGGAAAGATGGTAACAAGAACCCTGTATGCGAGACAGCAAAAAAAAAAAAACGCAGAATATAGAACAGTCTTTTGGACTCTATGGGAGAGGGCAAGGGTGGGATGATATGGGAGAACAGCATTGAAACATGTTAATTATCATATGTGAAATCAATTGCCAGCCCAGGTTTGATGTTCAGGGCTGGTGCACCGGGATGACCCAGAAAGAAGGAATCGGGAGGGAGAAGGGAGGGGGGTTCTAGAAGGCGAACATATGTATACCCATGGCAGATTCATGTCAATGTATAGCAAAACCAACATAATAATGTAAAGAAAAATTTTAAAAAAGAAATACATTTAAAAAAAAAAGAACTAAAGCTGCCCTTTCTTGAAAGCCATGCAATGTAGATGGACATCTCTGTCTAAACTTCTCAGATATTACCACAACAGCTCATGTATAGACAGTCATGGTGCCTGTTGCCATGTGGGCCACTCAGGAACATCACTCAAGACCTTCAAACTGAAAACCAGGAAAATGTGTCAATTGCCACCACCTGCTTGAAGGTAAATGCTTCAAATCCCGTAAGAGAGCTCTGCCATACTGGCCGCCCTCAACAATCAGAAACTGGTTTATCTTTGGCTCCCATCATTGACCGTTACTTCCGTTTCCATGGCAATGCCTCGTTAGGTACCCAGCTTCTCCCACAATGCAGGGCTAACTTAGGATGTCACCTGCATCACCGAATCCTAAAATGAGACTCAATTACTTACAATTACTTAACTGACCTCTGTTCAAGACTGAGAGCATAACTGAATGAAAAATAGGGAGACCTGCCACCTCGGCTTTAATGTGTGAACATTCCAGGCAGGGTGAAGAGGGCACTAAGAGGGCTCGAGGCAAGACACCCCAAAATACACCAACTCTGCACAATGATTACTTTGGTTTAATATGACTTAAGAAATACCCAGTACAAGAGGAAATGCTCTGATCCTACTTTGTTCCCCTGAAAGCAAGAAGCAAAACTCCCAGGGGAAGGTATTCCACCTATGTGAGGCAGATTGGAGAGCATCCTTATCGTCGAACACGGAGATGTTGAGACTGAATGGAGGCATAAACAAACTTTGTTACTTCTTCATTAATGTGGTATCCCAAGGGAAAAAATCCCTGTCTTATAAATTCTTCTCAAACGATTAATTCTTTATCTAAATGGTTACATAAACAGCTTCCTGTGATCACTTCTTAGGTCCTATAGCTGTGGGGCCTCCATACCTACAAAATAAATTGGCTTTCCTTCTGTTAATATGGTTGACATCAACTTGATTAGACCAGCCAAAGGAACCTAGAAGGCGTTAAAACCTCCAGAAAGAGAAAGAAATGAACATCCTAAGACAGAATCACAAAATATCTGAAAATGAAAACTCACTGAATGGGACGAACAGCTAAGGGGATGCTAGAAAACAGAGCAATAGGAAATGTGAAGAAAGGTTTACACAAAATATCCAAACTGGTATTTGAAATGAAACAAAGAAACAAAACGAGAATGAAAGAGAAACGAAAACAAAGCAATGAACAGAAGGGCCAAAGTGGAACTCATGGGTGAGAGTCCCACACATAGTATCCATGTAACCAGGGTCCTAGAAGGACAAGACAAAGAGAGAGAGCCAATCTCTGAAGAAATAATGCCAGACATGACAATTTCCCAAGATGACTTGGGCCATTAGCCCACAACCGAAAAAGTTCAGAGTGGCAGGTCAATAGTAAATCTCACAAAACGAAGATCAATCTTTGATGGACCACCACTGAACTGTGGAAAATGATTTCTAGTCAGGGACCATCTGAACATGAGCCAGAGGAAACCCAGGCACCACCTTTGGGAAGCAACCATCTCAGCCATGTTTGCTCTTTCAAAGAGCCAGGAGAAACAGAAACCCTCAGGGACAATCGCTTCCAAATGCTGTCGAGTGAAGACATGGAGCACCAGGACCTCTACTCTAATGAAGGGAAATGACACTTCAAAAATGAAGGTAAAATGAATATACTTGAACACAAGAAGAGTTCCTTTGTCTACTTACCAGCAGATATCACTACAAGACATGTTAACTGCACATCCCAGTTAGAAATAAAACACATGAAACTAGAGCCCGAAGCAGAGGGTGTAATAGAGCTGAGCTGTGGAAATGGCTCCATTAACATCAGCAAGTGTGAACGTGAGGGCAAAAAAGATAACAGGAGAAAAGACCATAAGAGATGAAGGAGGGCGGTGATTTCATGTCCATAAGGGACTGTGAACCTCAATCAGAGCACCGTTCCTAACCACAGGGATATTAAGCAAGACAGCAGTCACCTCCCCTGTTTGCAAATTAAGGACACAGTTCCAAAATAATAATGTCCTCCCTACTTCCAACCCCATTTATTCCACCTAGAAAACATCTATATGGGGCACCACGATTATGAAAATATTACCAAAAAAACCCCAAACGTCAACAGCCTAAAGCCCTGGCAAAAAAAGTAGAGACACAAGCATACATCAGAAATGCTGCAGACCTGGGATCCCAAATTCCAGCTCAAAACCTAG
>ML661882.1:0-27954 GCA_007570785.1 Antilocapra americana | reverse complement strand
TATTCAGTTATGCCCCTCTTACTCAGGATATGGAATGCTTTCTTGCCCTTTGAAGATTGTTATTTGCTTGGCTTTGTTTATGCTCAATTTTCTTACTACCTAAAGCTGCCTTGTATGAAGTTATAAAAACATGCATTTCTGCAAATAAAGCACCCTTGTATCACTTGAGACTTGGGTCCCCTGCACCTCTCTTCTCAAAGACTCCAGTCCCCAGGTCCTGGTCTGTAAAATATCATAACAAGAAAGTAATATTAATTTTCTTCTGCCTCTCAAAGTGTCTAAGATTCGTCCTATTTCTTGATTCTTTATTGCATGGCATTCATTGATAAAGCTATTCAGTTCAATTCAGTTCAGTTGTTCAGTCATGTCCAACTCTTTGTGACCCCATGGACTGCAACAGGCAAGGCTTCCCTGTCATTCATCACCAACTCCTGGGGTTTACTCAAACTCATGTCCACTGAGTTGGTGATGCCATCCAACCATCTCACCATCTGTCATTCCCTTCTCCTCCCACCTTCAATCTTTCCCAGCACCAGTGTTTTTTTTTTTTTTTCCAATGAGTCAGTTCTTTGCATCACAAGTATTGGCCAAAGTATTGGAATTCCAATACTTCAGCATCAGTACTCCCAATGAATACTCAGGACTGATTTCCTTTAGGATGGACTGGTTGGATCTCTGTGCTGTCCAAGGGATTGTCAAGAATCTTCTCCAACACCACAGTTTAAAAGCATCAGTTCTTCAGTGCTGAGCTTTCTTTGTCCAACTCCCACATTCATACATGACTTCTGGAAAAACCATAGCTTTAACTAGATGGATCTTTGTTGGCATAGTAATGTCTCTGCTTTTTAATATGCTGTCTAGGCTGATCATAACTTTTCTTCCAAGGAGCAACTATCTTTTAATTTCATGGCTGCAGTCATCATCTGCAGTGATTGGGAGCCTCCAAAAATAAAGCCTGTCACTGATTCCATTGTTTCCCCATCTATTTGCCATGAAGTGATGGGATAAGATGCCGTGTTCTTAGTTTTCTGAATGTTGAGTTCTAAGCCAAATTCTTCATTTTCCTCTTTTATTTTCATCAAGAGGCTCTTTAGTTCTTCGTCACTTTCTGCCATAATGTTGGTGTCATCTGCATATCTGAGATTATTGATATTTCTCCTGGCAATCTTGATTCCAGCTTGTGCTTCATCCAGCTATATGGAAATGGAATTTTTTTTGAAAAGGGAATGATTTTAAATAATTAATGTACTTAAATATTAGTTGATTTCAGATTTTAGCTATTTTTCTGTGTGTATTTAGAAAGTTGTGTGCTTTATAGAAGTTTCCCATTTTCTTTTAGTCTGTAAGTGTATTGCCATAAATTCATTCATAATATCCTCTTATTATCTTTTAAAATCTATAGAATTTTCAGTGATGACACTGTCTTCATTGTTTGCTTTTTTTTTTAAGTGGACGATTTTTAAAACTTTTATTTAATTTCTTACAATATTATTTCCCTTTTTTTTTTTTTTTTTGCTGAAGAGCATATGGGTGAGCAGTTCTCTGACCAGGGATTAAATCTGCACCACTTGTACTGGAAGGCAAAGTCTTAACCATTGGACCATCAAGGAAATCCACAGTCTATTATTTTTTTCTTTTGCTAGTATATCCATTTTTTTAGTTTGGGGATACACACTTTTAAAGTTTTCTATGCAACAAACTGAAGGTAATAGGCCGTAATCATATACTGCACACTGAGACTGTAACTGTTCTGTAGAATAGATGGTGCCCAAATAGTTTATGTTTTCTAAAAGTGATAGTTTATGTCTAACTTTGTCATTAGTCTTCATAGTCCTGTGGGCTGTCACTTCTATTTTACAAATTTTAAACAAAAACAGATTCAGGTAACTTGTCCAAGGTGCTCCTAGTGTAATCAGGATTTAAATGTTCAGCCCACTTGGTTTTAACCAGTCTATATACTGCCTCAAATCAGACATGACTCAGCCCTAGCACAGAAGAGTGTGTGTGAACATCTCTGCTTACTCAACTTGAGCTCATACCCGATCTTTACTCTTGCTCTTAAGGTTCCTCTTTCCTTCTCCCTGCATTTTCAGATCTTCAAAGTAAATCTTTCTATCTTTTTCCTGAATTCTAATCCTTGTTCCTGTATTCGACTCCCTACCCTCAAAATGCTCTATTTTCCCCATTTTCAAAGTATACAAAGTCCTCACTGTGGCACCTTTTTTCTAATTTGTCATCACATCTTGATTCAGGCAGGCCACTCTCTTTAAACAGACAGCTTCTTCAACTTGAGTCAGCTCAGACTGTTCCAAAACACCCCAGCTACACCCCCTCATTCCCACAGGTCCTCTTCCCAAGTTCATACAAGCTTCTAGGTGACAAATCCGTGTTCCATTTAATATAATACGGCTTTCTTGTTCTGTCCCATTTGGGCCGAAACGTACCAACTCCATTCTTTAGCCTAAACAACCAGTACTATACTAAACCCAGAACCAAGGCCCCATTAACTTTCACACTCAGGGTGACTGAAGAAAAAGATATATTTAACACCACAGTTTTACACAGAATGCTAAGAGCAATTTTCATATTTTACAGAACTTGAAACATATGGACTTTCTATTAATATTCATGCCATAGCAAAGACAAATCTAATTTCTAAATAGATCCATTACAATTTGTTTATAGAGTTTAAAGGCTTAATGGCAATAAGGAATAGAGGAAGAAGAGAAAGTTTATTTTATAGAATTGACTGAGAAGAATAAGTACAATCTAATGGGACCTCATGCACCCTGAAGGAGGTGGTGCCCAATGGGCAAGGTGATCACTATGTCCAGATAGTCTCCAATTTGGAACTCCGGTGACTGCAGGGTCAAGAAGTCATCACTCCCCTTCCTCCCAGACGTGGTGCTGCCCATCTCCTTTACTCGATAGCCAGGACTTTTAAGATCTGTTAAAACAACTGAAAAATTGACGCATGTACCTTTTTTTTCTGGCTTCTGGGTAGACTTCTTTTACCACACTAGTTAATTCTTTCAAGGTTGCATCCATCCAAGTGTAGATCTGCGGCTCGCGGAAGGCAAGTTTCTGCAGGAGAACTCATCCATGCAGTGGAGGTGGCCATTGTCGGTGGTAAAGCAGTGCAGGAGCAGTGGGCAGGTCTTCTCCAGATCGATGGCTTCTTCAGCTCCTTCTTAATTTCCTCTCGGGTAAGGCGCGACTCCCCTGCCCTCTTCATTCTCCAGCCTCAAGACTCTCTCTTTGGCTTCTGACCCCAGCAGCGAGAACGAGAACCCCACCTTCTTTATTCTTGATACTAGGAATTTGCCCCTAATTTTTCTTAGTATGTTTTGCTAGAATGTGATCAATTTTATTAAATTTTCAAAGAACTAATTCTTGGTCTTATGTATTTTCTCCATTTTTCAATTACTTTTACTTCTGTGACTTTTGTTTTCTATTTATTATTTCTATTCTACAAGGATCTCTGGATTTATTTTGCTTTTCTTCTTCTAGCTTCTTGAGATGGTAGCTCAAGATGATAGTTCCCCCAGAGGACAGGGATCTGTAAGTCACGTTCTACATGGTGATTATCCTCGTGGCATCTCTCAAGGTAAAGAGTCAACTCTCAAAATTATGAGGAAGGTCCCAAAGATTTAATTAGAGAAGAATCAACCTTGAAGATGGACCAGCTGAATGACTCAATAATATTTGATGCATTTAGATGTAGATAAAGTGTTTGTAGATCTTTGCCTTTACTCAGAGGTTATTTGTCTGTACCACTAATCACATGGCAGACTTCTTCACAGATTGAAATAATGGATTCAATAATATAATTATGTTTATGAAATTATTCTTTACTCTGCAGGAAACCCAGAAGTCAACAATACCATATGAAGATAGGACAGTAAACTGATTGAAAATCAAAATGTTGCAAAGGCTATTTCACCATATCAATTTTAATTGCATAAAATTTAATAAAATGTTAATATAAGTATTCATATACTTGGAGTTTTCTCTACAACCAAAATGCTGATTTAACTTTTGTTTGTCATCAGGACAAAACCTGCCAATAATGAATATTTTTATTTTCTGTTCACAACCAAGATTCAGAGTGCTTTGTATAATAAAATATTCATATTCATTTTGAAAATCCCAGCAATTTGAAAAGTACTATCTTTCTGAATAACTGAGAGAAATTGAACTTCGTGCAAGCATCAGAAGAGCTTGTTTAATGGAGAAAGTTCAGTGTCCAGTGATGCTGCATATAACTGGCTTTCTTTGTTCTTGGAGATATAACCAGTGCCTGAAGAACAAGAGAGAAGGAATCACAAAGGAACATGTATCAAATGGAGGTCTCATGCAGATATTCCAGGAATTGCATTTATATACTTGTTTCTGAATTGAGCTTTACACTTTGAATGAGTTCACTGATGGTGAGTGAATTCAAGACATTGAAAATTTCTTCTATGTGATTCTCTTAATGAACAATTTTAGAGAGCCTTTGTGACTAGTAAAATATGTGGAGATTGATTTAATACTGTGATACTCATCTGGGTATTTTTGTATTATAAAGATATAGAATAAATTTACCCTCTCTAACATCATAGCTTCTCTCATAGCTCTAACATCAAGTATTCTAAGAAATTGTCTGTCTGATGATATTTTAATGAACAGATATTTCTAGTCTCACGTTAGTTTAAATGATATGTTCTCTAGGCATTATTTGCTAATCACTTAAAAATTAGAGGATGACATAACATCTGTAGAACTTGATTGAGTGGCTTTCACAACCTCAAGATAATACTATAGTAAGCAAATTGTTACTTCAATTCGTATTTCTCTATTCACAAGTGAGTTTCAGCACCCTATCATGTGTTTGTTGGCAGTTTAAACATGTTCTTCTTTAATTATTCATTTATAATTTTCTTAAATATTTATGTCTTTTATTTGTAAATTTATTAGAGACACTTGTCTATTTTAGATATTAACTCTGCATATATTCTCTAAAATGTAAATTATTTCCACAAACTACTTTCATCTTTTGACATTATGGTATCTTCCTAAATCCTTAAAAAAATTTCAAATTGTCAAAATATATCTATTTGGGATTTCAATGATTGGTTAAGAACCATCTTTCATCATGAGAATGTAGAAAGTCATTTCTTTTATTGACTAGAATGCAAACATGCAGCATATTATGATTTAATTTGCTTATTAAACTTTTATGGATTTTTGTTTTTATATAAGTTATTCATTGCATGTGCAATTTTATTAGCTTCCAGATGGGAAGGTAGTTGTGGCAATTCGTTTACTTAATTATGTGTTCTTTTCCCATGTATGTCTCTTTATTGACTGCCTCTCCATTAGTGTATGAGTTTGTTTAAGTTATGAATGGTGTTTTAATCAGCCTCATTTATGATGTCTGAAAGTACTGGAACATAATAAACCATATTACTTATTAACTGAATAAATGAACAAATTAGCTTAAGACTTCAGAAAGTCACTAACAATGATTAGTGATGACTAACAAGTAATTCTGTCATAAACTCTGAAATAAAATGAAGAAGAACCTATGGAACAAAGGAAAAATATAAGTGAGTTTGTCCTTGTAGGACTCACTCAAAGCACCGAGGGTCAGAAAATATTATTTGTTGTGTTCTTGCTCATCTATATTGTGATGATGGTGGGCAACCTACTCATAGTCCTGACTGTCATGTTCAGTCCAACCCTGGATGCCCCTATGTACTTCTTTCTTGGCTACTTATCATTTATGGATGCTGTCTATTCTACTACAATCACACCAAATATGATTATAGACTTACTGTGTGAGAAGAAAACCATTTCTTTTGAAGCTTGCATGGCTCAGCTTTTTATAGAGCACTTATTTGGTGGTGCTGAGATTTTACTCCTGGTGCTCATGGCCCATGATCGCTACGTGGCCATCTGCAAACCCCTGCATTATTTGACCATCATGAATCACCGGCTGTGTTTTCTGCTACTGCTGTTGGCCTGGGTTGGTGGGTTTTTACATGCTGTAGTTCAGCTCCTCTTAGCTTACAAGCTTCCCTTCTGTGGTCCCAATGTCATCGACCACTTCATCTGTCACATGTACCCTTTGTTAAAACTGGCCTGCACAGACACCTACATTATTGGCCTCATTGTGGTTTTCAATGACGGAGCAATATGTGTGGTCATTTTTGTGCTCTTATTCATCTCCTATGGGGTCATTCTACACTCCCTGTAAAATCTTAGCCAGGAAGGAAGACACAAAGCCTTATCCACCTGTGGTTCCCACATTACTGTTGTGCTCCTCTTTTTTGTGCCCTGTATTTTTATGTATGTGAGACCTCCTTCCATTTTACCCATTGATAAATCTTTGGCCTTATTTTACACCATTATCACCCCTATGTTGAACCCTTTAATCTACACTCTGAGAAATGGAGAGATGCAAAATGCCATGAAAAAGCTCTGGATCCGAAAAAGAAAATGAGGCAGCATGGAAATATATGAGCCATTTTTAATGAAGAAGTGCTCTTTCCAGGAAAGTCATGTTTAATTATGTAAGTGTATTAAATTTCTCCTCATAATTAATACCTTAGGCATGATAAAAACATTATTATGTGAATATTTTCAATAATCCAAGTATATTTTTAAGATTTTCCTAATTTTCTATTCTGTATTTTGTTTGATGTATATTTTCAAACTTGTCACAATTTCTTAGGAGAATATATTTAATTTTTGGTGTAAAGTATCTCTATTGAGGCTATAGATTTATGTTCTAAATGTTGAGTTAAGCTACTAGTAAATTGTTACATTTACTTTTTAGTGAAAGGTGTTCTTATGATTCTCTCTCAATTAATTTAATCTTTCAGAATTTAGTACTCAATAGACATTTCAAAAAACTAAAGCAAGAAATAAGACATAAAATCTTGGTTCACTCCTCCTCACTCAGGGATGATTCAGAATAACATTTAAAGCATATGTCTTAATTTTTATCTGCAAGATACTTGTATTATTTTACCTATATTGCTTAGTTTGTTAATATTAAAAAAAAGGTTGATGCCAGAGTTGTGATATTAAAAAAACTAAGATCATGGCATCCATTCTCATTGCTTCATGCAAATAGATAGGGAAACAATGGAAACAGTGAAAGGCTTTATTAAGGGGACCTCCAAAATCACTGCAAAAGGTGACTGCAGCCATGTAACTAAAACACGTTTGCTTCTTGGAAGAAAAGCTATGACCAACATAGACAACATATTAAAAACCAGAGACATTCCTTTCCTGACAGAAGTCCATCTAATGATTCTATAATTTCAAGGAAATGAATTATTAATACTTGAAAATTTGGTTCTGTATCTATCATAGTATGATTCTTTTCTCTTGTTTCATTTTATTCATCCTATCAGATGAAGGATCTCTGAGTAATCAATGATTTGTTTTCTTTTTGAATTTTCTTTTCTTTGCTATACTAAAGTATGCTCTTTGTTTTCATTCTTTTCTTTCATGTTGTACTTTTGAATCTCTTTTTCTGCTTGCTCTAGATTAAAACATTCTCCCACAGCTAAATATTATCCTCATGTATAATAAAATAATTCTTAAGGCAGACAATCTTATCCAATGACAAAATAGCTATTTGTGAATTGTAAACATAATATTCTCTTCAATCCTTGACATTGTGCATGCTAATTATTCAGTTCAGTTCAGTTCAGTTTCTCAGTTGTGTCCAACTATTTGTGACCCCATGGACTGCAGCATGCCAGACTTCTCTGTCCATCACAAACTCCCGGAGTTTACTCAAACTCATGTCCATCGAGTTGGTGATGCCAATCAACCATCTCATTCTCTGTCATCCTCTTCTCCTCCTGCCTTCAAACTTTCCCAGCATCAGGGTCTTTTTCAATGAGTCAGTTCCTCACATCAGGTGACCAAAGTATTGGAGTCTCAGCTTTAACATCAGTACTCCCAATGAATATTCTGGACTGATTTCCTTTAGGATGGATTGGTTGGATCTCCTTTCAGTCATCTCTGCAGAGTCTTCTCAAACATCACAGTTCAAAAGTATCAATTATTTTGCACTCAGCTTTCTTTATAGTCCAACTCTCACATCCATACATGACTACTGGAAAAACCATAGCCTTGACTAGACGGACCTTTGTTGGCAAAGTAATGTCTATGCTTTTTAAAATGCTGTCTATATTGGTCATGATTTTCCCTCCAAGGAGCAAGTAGCTTTTAATTTCATGGCTTCAGTCACCATCTGCAGTGATTTTGGAGGTCAAAAAAATAAAGTCAACCAACACGATAATGTAAAGAAAAAAAAAATAAAAAATAAAGTCAGCCACTGTTTCCCCTGTTTCCCCATCTATTTGACATGAAGTGATGGGACCATGCCATGATCTTAGTTTTCTGAATGTTGAGCTTTAAACCACCTTTTTCACTCTCCTCATTCACTTTCAGCAAGAGGCTGTTTAGTTCTTCTTCAATTTCTGCCATAAAGGTGGTGTGATCTGCATATCTGAGGTTATTGATATTTCTCCTGGCAATCTTGATTACAGCTTGTGCTTCATATAGCCCAGTGTTTTTCATCATGTACTCTGCATGTAAGTTAAATAAGCAGGGTTACAGTAAACAGCCTTGATGTACGCCTTTCCCTATTTGGAACCAGTCTGTTGTTCCATGTCCAGTTCTAACTGTTGCTTTTTCACCTGCATATATATTTCTCAAGAGGCAAGTCAGGTGGTCTGCTATTCCCATCTCTTTTAGAATTTTCCACACTCTGTGTTGATTCACACAGACAAAGGCTTTGACATAGTCAATAAAGCAGAAATATACATCTTTCTGGAACTCTCTTGAATACAGTGGATGTTGGCAATTTGATCTTGGCAATTTGTTCCTCTGCCTCTGGTAAAACCAGCTTGAACATCTGGAAATTCATGGTTCACGTATTGTTCAAGCCTGGCTTGAAGACTTTTGAGCATTACTTTACTAGCATGAGAGATGAATGCAATAGTGCAGTAGTTTGAGCATTCTTTGGCATTAATTTTCTTTGGAATTGAAATGAAAACTGGACATTTTCCAGTCCTGTGGCCACTGCTACATTTTCCAAATTTGCTGGCATATTGAGTGTAACACTTTCGCAGCATCATCTCTGAGAATTTGAAATAGCTCAACTGGAATTCCATCACCTCTACTAGCTTTGTTATTAATATTTAGTAATACTGATTATTAAATTAACTAAATCTGAAATTTTTGTTTCATAGTGAAACACTCCTAAAGGTTAATTATCAACATCATTTATCAAACTTTATGAGATGTCAAGGAAATTTTTGGATACTTTATTTGCAATAAAACAACACTCCTAAGAGGTGGACACTATTAGTGCATCTGTGTGTGCTCAGTTGCTTAGTCTTTTTCTAGTCTTTGTGACCACATGGAATGTAGGCCACCAGATTCCTTCATCCATAGGGTTTTCCAAGCGAGAATACCAGAGTGAATTGCCACTTTCCTACTCCAGGGACTCTTCTTGACCCAGGGATTGAACTCATGTCTCCTGGGTCTCCTGCATTGGAAGCCACATTCTTTACAACTGCACCACCTGGAAAACCCAAAGACACTATTAGTATCCCCATCCTAATAATGATGAAAAAGAGGCACAGAGATGTTTCTTAAGTTGACCAAGGCCACCTAGATAATAAGTGGTGATGCTGGAATTGAACACAGACCATCCATTTCCATAGCAAACATTATCTACCACTGTACTCTGCTCTCTCTCCAAGGATGCTTTGAATCTTAAATAGGAACATATTGACTGAGAAACTTGCAGTGATGATTTGGTCCCTGTAATTATCCAATCCTCTTGCCACTGGGTTATGATTTCCAAGTAGCAGTGATATGCTTGATAATTTTTATTTAATTATAAAAATACAAAGGAAGAAGCAAAATGTCAGCAGAATGGAAAAATGCAAGGATGCACAGAAAATATCACAGATAGACTTGAAAGGGTTCTGAATCTGTCTAACTCTATCCTCCCCCCACCCCTCTTTTTTCTCCAATGAGCAGATTGAGACATATAGAAAATGACACAGTTACATGCCTTCCCACACTACGTTTGGACTTTTCCCTTAATTGTGCTGGATTTTGAAATCTGGATATTGAAGTCTTATTTTTGAGCACTCTCAGAACTACCCTGATTCTCAGAATTACTTAGCTTAAGATATCTAATATCTACTCAAGTTCAGTTCAGTTCAGTCACTCAGTCATGTCTGACTCTTGCAGTCCTACGGAGTGCAGCATTCCAGACCTCCCTGTCCATCATCAACTCCCAGAGTTCACTCAAACTCATGTCCATCGAGTCAGTGATGCCATCAAACCATCTCATCCTCTGTGGTCCCCTTCTCCTCCTGCCCTCAGTCTTTCCCAGCATCAGGGTCTTTTCCAATCAGTCAGTTCTTCACATCAGGTGGCCTAAGTATTGGAGTTTCAGCTTCAGCATCAGTCCTTCCAATGAATATTCAGGACTGATTTCCTTTAGGATGGACTGGTTGGATCTCCTTGCAGTCCAAGGGACTCAACATAGTTGGAGAAGACAATATCCACTCAAAGACTTGCACAAATATTCCTGCTTGTCAAAACTCAAGTCACATATCTTCATTCAATTTTCAGGGGAGTAGACAAACATAGCTCTTTGGATTTTAGGTTGGGAAAGTAGATTTAAAGTTTGGAGACTAATAGCTTATTCAGGTTGTGTTGAAGAAAGTTTTGGGTAGTCATGAACTTCCAGTGTTCACTACATGTGGGGATGTTTTTGTTATTCAGTCATCCAGTCCTGTCCAACTCTTTGTGATCTCATAGACTGTGGTGTGCCAGGCCTCCCTGTCCCTCACCATCTCCTGGTGTTTGTCAAAGTTCTTGTTCATTACATTAGTGATGCCACCCTACAATCTTATCTTCTGAGACCCCTTCTTCTGCCTTGAATTTTTCCCAGCACCAGGGACTCTTCAAATGAGTTATTTGTTCACATAAGATGACCCAAATACTGGAATATCAGCTTCAGCATCAGTCTTTCCAGTGAATATTTAGAGTTGATATCTCTTAAGAATGACTAGTCAGTTTGATTCCCTTGCTTTCCAAGGGACTTTCAGGAGTCTTCTCCAGCCACAGTTTGAAGACATCAGTTCTTTGGTGTTCTGCCTTCTTTATGATCCAGCTCTGACAATGGTACATGACAACTGGGAAGTTGAGGATTGGCTCTCATAAAATGGGGTTCATTTGTCTCAGAGATAGCACTTCATTCCTAGAACATTTCAGAATGTCCATGTTTCTACCTTACACACAGGAAGAAAAGTAGAAATAAGGAACCATGCGGAGACTCAAGAGAGGAAAGTTACAGATACCATAAAGTGAAGTCACTCAATCGTGTCTGAATCTTTTTTTTTCATTTATTTATTTATTTTCTTTACATTATTGTGTTGGTTTTGCCATACATTGCTATGAATCTGCCATGGGTATACATGTGTTCCCCTTCCAGAATCCCCCTCCCACCTCCCTCCCGATTCCATCTCTCTGGGTCATCCCCGTGCAACAGCCCTGAGCACCCTGTATCATGCATCAAACCTGGGCTGGCGATTCATTTCACATATGATAATTTACATGTTTCAATGCCTTTTCCAGGCAAGAATACTGGACTGGGTTGCCATTTCCTTCTCCAGGGGATCTTGACTAAGGTGTCAAATCTGGGTCTCCTGCAGGCAGATTGTTTACCCTCTGGGCCACCAGGGAATCCCATAGATATCATAAACAGTTATACATATAGTTATTATTTTTACTGAATACCTACTGTATGGTAACTGTGTTTATTGTTGACATATAAACACAAATGGATATAATAATCCTTTAACTCCTGGCACTAGCATCTAGTAGCACATGACTTGACAATATTTCTCAAGGAACTAACTGAGATATTACTTCGTATGATGTGATATCATCTTCCCTGGTGGCTCAGATGGTGAAGAATCTTCCTGCAGTGCAGGAGACCAGGGTTCAGTCCTTTGGTTTGGAAGATCTCCTGAAGAAGGAAATGGCAACCCACTGCAATATTCTTGCTTGGAGAATTCCATAGCCAGAAGAGACAGAGTGGGTCCAGTCCAAAGTGTCACAAAGAGTCGTATATGACTGAGCAACTAAGACACACACACACACACACACACACACACACACACACCTTAATTTTGAGATATTTATGAAATGGTTGCTTTCCTTAATTAAAAAAGAAAAAGTTTACCACAGAGTTATAGGCAGAAACAATTAAGTATTAGACAAAAGGAAAGAAAATATTCTATAGCTAAATGGGGAAATAAGTGATAAATTCATTTACCTTGGAACAAAATGACAGGACTAATAGTTTATACTCTGTCAGCAAATGCTCCACAACGATTCTGAAGCTTTGTTTTTTTTTTTTGTTTATTTAATCTTTCTGTCCCTAACTATATGATTAGTCTAATAGTATCATTACATGCAGATGTCATTCTTAAATTTGGTGGAAAATCACATTAAATATAATGAAGCAAGAATCAGACTTAGGTGGACTCTTATTGTGTGACTTGATGATATATCAGGTTGGAAGATATAAAATATCCCATAATCTTTGTTTGTCTCAGGGAGAAGATGGTATACTCTTCAGAACTGTCATAACTTTTTCAGGAGGTGCAATAACTGCTTTAAGTATACCTCTCAAAAGCTCAGTACAGTTATTTTTGCCATATTTCCCCAGAATAATGAGATAGACAGGGAAAAAAAGTGGAATTTTTTCCTTTTTGAAGTTACTACAAAATAAGTTAATTACAGGGAATAATTTTCTTTTTAAATAGTTGCTAGCCTTTTATGTGATATAGCTTTGCTTTTTTGATGGATTACTCTAATGTGGAAAATTTTTCTTCTGTTTAAATCATAGAATTCCTTTAAAGTCAGAGCTACCATGATAATAATAACAGTTTTTTTAAAAAAAACTTTTTTGAAATACTTTGTAATGGACAGATATTTTCATCTGACATCAAATATGTCTTTAAGAAACAATGCAGAATTCTATCTTTGATGTTCACATTTGGATTGAAGAGACATTTTTGTTGACTGTTTACAAGTCTCCAAAAGGTAAATCTGTAATACTTAATAATAGAAGACAAGCTTTTCAGATGTGTAAGTTGCTTCATCAGGTAGGAAATTATTTTAAACTTAAGTTTATAAAAACTGACAAACTTCTGAAATTACAGGAGTTTTAAAGTCAAATAGCTTTTAATTAGTCCATCAGAAATGTGTGATTTTGAGAAAATTAAATATTCTCAGTCGTCTCTTTAGTTATAACATAAGGATCATAATACTTATTACTGTAAAGAATCCTATACATTATATGTGATTATATATATGTATATATATATATATGTGTGTGTGTGTGTGAGTGTATATGAGTGCATCTAAAAATGCATATATATATATATAATTAATGTTACATATATACAGTTTCTGCATACAATTTTGCATAATAAATGATAGGTGCTCTTCTCCCAATGATAATATTTTCTTTCATTAAGCATTTTTTACCACATATTGAGATGGAGAACATCTAGGAAGGAATAATGTTATTTGAAAAATTTTAAAAATAATTTTAATAAATGCTAAATTGATATATATTTGAAGGTATGAATTAGGTAACATGGTTAAACAGGTAATGGGAAGAGTGAGCATCAATGTCTCAGGAATCAATGAACTCAAATGGATGGGAGTGGGCAAATTTAATTTAGATGGCCGCTATACTTACTACTATGGGCAAGAATCCCTTAGAAGAAATGGAATAACGTTCATAGTCAACAAAAGAGTCTGAAAGACAGTACTTGGGTTCAATCTCAAAAACCACAGATCTCTGTTAGTTTCCAAGACAAACCATTCTACATTGCACTAATCCAAGTTTATGGTCCAACCACTAATATTGAAGAAGCTGAAATCACATGGTTCTATGAAGAGGCCTACAAGACCTTCTAGAACTAACACTGCAAAAAAAAAAAGCTGAATACAGATGAATTCAAAAATTGTTACACTTGTTTGAATAGGTAAATTAACTGAAATTGTTATTAAATCAGGTATTACACTTTTCTGACTATACATGGGGCATCTTTTAATGGAATTGTTTATTGTCTCTTGTTTTCTCATTTGTCCTTTGAGACTCAGTGAAGTGTTGCTCTCTCTGTGATGCTTTCCCAGATACCATGCTGCTTTAGTTTTTCTGGCACAGTGAACGAATATCCCACATGAATAGATTTATAGTGACTGCCATTCTGACCCGTGTGAGGTGATACCTCATTATAGTTTTGATTTGTATGTCTCTAATAACAAGTGATATTGAGCACCTTTACAGCTGTTTGTTGGCTATCTGTATTTCTTCTATGCAGAAATGTCTGTTTAGGTCTTTTATCCATTTTTTTTTTATTGGTTTGGTTGTTTTTCTGATACTGAACTGCAAGAACTGCTTGTATATTTTAGAGATTAATCCTTTGTAAGTTTCCTCACTTGCAATTATTTTCGCCCATTCTGAGGGTTGTCTTTTCATCTTATTTATAGTTTGCTTTGCTGTACAAAAGCTTTTGAGTTTACTTAGGCTCCATTCATTTGTTTTTGCTTATATTACTCTAGGAGGTGGGTCAAAGAAAATCTCGCTGCGATTTATGTCAAAGACTGTTCTGCTATGTTTTCCTCTAAGAGTTTTATAGTGTCTGGCCTTGTATTTAGATCTTTGATCCATTTTGAGTTTATTTTTGTGTATAGTATTAGAAAATATTCTAATTTTATTCTTTAATATGTAGCTATCTAGTTTTCCCAGCACCACTTATTGAAGAGGCTGCCTTTTCTTACTTCCTTTGTTGAAGATAAGGTGTCTTTAGATATGTGGGTTTATCTCTGGATTTTTTATCTGTTCCATTGAACTGTATTTCTGGTTTTGGACCAATACCATACTGTCTTGATTACTGTAGCTTTGTAGTATAGCTTAAAGTCAGGGGGCCTGATTCCTCCAGCTCTGTCTTTCTTTCTCAAGATTGCTTTGGCTGTTTGTGATCTTTTGTGTTTCCATTGATATTGTACATTTTTTTAAATTATAATTCTGTGGGAAATGCCATTTGTTATTTCACAGGGATTGTAATGAATCTGTAGATTTCTTTGGGTAGTATAGTTATTTTCACAAATTTTTCTGCTTACAGGTCTTTTGTCCCTTTAGATAATTTATTCCTAGACATTTCATTGTATTTTATTTCTGTTGTTACTGCAGTAGTGAAATTATTGTTTCCTTAATTTCTGTCTCTAATTTTCCATTATTAGTACATAGGAATATAAGAGATTGTTCTGTATTAATTTTGTATTCTGTGGCTTTACTAAATACAATGATTAGCTCTATTAGCTTTCTAGTGGCATCTTCAGGGTTTTCTATATATAGTATCACGTCATCTGCATACAATTATAGTTAAAAAAAACACCGAAGTTAGTATAAGGGAAGAAATAACGAAAAGCAGAGCAGAAATAAATGAAAAAGAAATGATACAAACATATCAGAGATCAATAAAACTAAAAGATGGTTCTTCGAGAAGATAAACAAAATTGATAAACCATTTGCCAGACTCAGCCAGAAAAGAAGGGAGAAAAACCAAATCAATTAAAATTAGACATAAAAAGAGGTCACAACAGACACTGCAGAAATATATAGGATCATAAAAGACTTTTATGAGCAACTATATGCCAATAAAATGGACAATCTGGAAGAAATAGACAAATTCTTAGAAATGTAGAGCATTCAAAGACTGAATTAGGAAGAAATAAAAAATACAAATATATCGGTGCCAAACACTGGAATTGAAACTGTGATAAAAATCTTCCAACAAACAAAAGCCCAGGGCTAGATGGCTTCATAGACAGATTCTGTCAAATGTTTAAAGAAGAGCTAACACCTATCCTTCTCTTTCAAAAAACTGCAGAAGGAGGGACACTCCCAGATGTGTTCTATAAGGCCACCATCACCCTGATACCAACACTTGACAAATATACCATAAAAAACAAGCATCAGGATGACTCAGAGAGATGGAATCGGGAGGGAGGTGGGAGGGGGGTTCTGGAAGGGGAACATATGTATGCCCATGGCAGATTCATGGTGATGTATGGCAAAACCAACACGATAATGTAAAGAAAAAAATAAAATAAACAAACAAAAAGAAAAAAAAAACTATAGGCAAATATCACTGATGAACATAGATGCAAAAACTCTTAACAAAATGCCAGCAAATAGCATCAAACAACACATTAAAATGAATATACACCGTGATCAAGTGGGGTTTATCTCATGGATGCAAGGATTCTTCAATATATTCAAATCAATTAACATGATATACCATATTAACAAATTGAAAAATAAAAACTATTATCATCTCAACAGATGCAGAAAAAACTTAAGACAAAATTTAACACTCACTTATGATTAAAAAAAGCTCTTCACAAAGTGAACATAGAAGGAACCTATCTCAACATAATAAAGGACATAAAGGATAAACAGACAGCAAACATTATTCTCAATGGTAAAACAAAATGGAAAAAGAAAAAGCATTTTCTCTGAGATCAGAAACAAGTCAAGGGTGCCCACTTTTTACCACTATTATTCAACAACATTGTTTTGAAATTACTAGCCATGGCAATCAGAAAAGAAAAGACAAACAAAAGGAATCCAGATGGTAAATGTAGTCTTAATTACTTTTTTGTGCTATTCAATGATAATATCGAAATTCAACATACTTTTGTAGTAAAAAATAAAAACTTTCAATAAACTGTGTATTGAAGGAATGTACCTGAGCATAATAAATGTGGCATATGATGAATCTATAGCTCACATCATACGTAACATTGAAAGATTGTAAACATTTCCATTAAAACCTATATCAAGACAAGAATATGCATTCTTTCCACTACTTTGTAACAGTTTGGCAATAAAAGTTCCTGCTAAAATGTCCAATTTTTCTACAAGTGAATGGGTCATCTCTGAAGTAAGATTATTTTACATAATAAATGTTTATATGATTTTACTGTCAGTAACTGTGCTGATGGCAGTCACTTCTTATCTTTTGGATTTCAGTTTCAACATCAACTTTTAGGGAATACCTTCTCTGATTATGTTATTCATAGCAGAATTGTGCTTCTTATTTCTGTCACAATACTCTATTTTTTGTCTTATAAGTGCTAAATAGAATTAAAACTTGAGTTTTAAATTGTTATCTTTTATATTGTCTGACTGAATTATGAGAATGTAAGATTTATGTGAAAAGGAGATTTTACACGGTGTATTCCCCTGTTTTATTAATTGCTGTGTCTCTACACATAGCATAGCTTGCAGCCATGGCATAGCAGTGGCCATAGGACTGGAAAAAGCCCCCCATTTTATTATTTGATTTGTCTCTACCCATAGCATACTCTGTGGCCATAGCATAGTAGTGGCCACAGGAATGGAAAAGGTCAGTTTTCTCTCCAATCCCAAAGAAAGGAAATGCAAAAGAATGCTCAAACTACCACAAAATTGCACTCATCTCACACGCTAGTAAAGTAACGCTCAAAATTCTCCAAGCCAGGCTACAGCAATACGTGAACCATGAACTTCCAAATATTTAAGCTGGTGTTAGAAAAGGTAAAGGAATGAGAGATCAAATTGCCAACATCCGCTGGATCATTTGAAAAGCAAGGGTTTTTGAGAAAAACACCTATTTTTGCTTTATTGCCTATGCCATAGCCTTTGACTATGTGGATCACAATAAACTGTGGAAAATTCTGAAAGAGATGGGATTAGCAGACTACCTGACCTGCCTCCTGAGAAACCTGTAAGCAGGTCAGGAAGTAACACTTAGAACTGGACATGAAACAACAGACTGGTTCTGAATAGGAAATGGAGTACGTCAAGGCTGTATTTTGTCACCCAGATTATTTAACTTATATGTAGAGTACATCATGAGAACCTCTGGGCTGGAAGAAGCACAAGCTGGAATCAAGATTGCTGGGAGAAATACCAATAACCTCAGATATGCGGATGACACCACCCTTATGGCAGAAAGTGAAGAAAAACTAAAGAGCCTCTTTGATGAAAGTGAAAAATGAGAGTGAAAAAGGTGTCTTAAAGCTCAACATTCAGAAAACTAAGATCATGGCATCTGGTCCCATCAGTTCAGTTCAGTCACTCAGTCGTGTCCGACTCTTTATGACCCCATGAATTACAGCATGCCAGGCCTCCCTGTCCATCACCAACTCCTGGAATCTACCCAAACCTATGTCCATCAAGTCAGTGAGTGATGCCATTCAGACATCTCATCCTCTGTCATCCCCTTTTCCTCCTACCACCAATCCTTCCCAGCATTGTCTTTTCTAATGAGTCAACTCTTCACATGACATGGCCAAAGTATTGGAGTTTCAGCTTGAACATCAGTCCTTTCAAGGAACACCCAGGACTGATCTCCTTTAGGATAGACTGGTTGGATCTCCTTGCAGTCCAAGAGACTCTCAAGAGTCTCTCCAACACCACAGTTCAAAAGCATCAATTCTTTGGTGCTCAGCTATCTTTATCTTCCAACTATCACATCCATACATGACTACTAGAAAAACCATAGGCTTGACTAGGCAGACCTTTGTTGGCAAAATAATGTCTCTGCTTTTAAATATGCTATCTAAGTTGTTCATAATTTTCTTTCTAAGGAGTAAGCATGGCAAATAGATGGGGAAACAGTGGAAACAGTGACAAACGTTATTGTGGAGGCTCCAAAATCACTGCAGATGGTGATTACAGTCATAGAATTAAAAGACACTTATTCTTTGGACGAAAAGTTATGACCAACCTAGACAGTATATTAAAAAGCAGAAACAAACTTTGCCAACAAAGGTCCATCTATTCAAAGCTATGGTGTTTCCAATAGTCATGTATGGATGTGGGTTGGACTATAGAAAAGCCGAGCACCAAAAAACTGATGCTTTTGAACTGTGTTTTTGGAGAAGACTCTTGAGAGTCCCTTGGACTGCAAGGAGAATCAACCAGTCCATCCTAAAGAAGAAGAATCTCTAGTGTTCACTGGAAGAATTGATGTTGAAGCTGAAACTCCAATAATTTGGCCACCTGATGGGAAGAGCTGACTCCCCTGAAAAAGACGCTGATGCTGGGAAAGATTGAGGGCAGGACGAGAAGGGGACAACAGAGGATGAGATGGTTGCTCTGAGAGTTGGTAATGAACATGGAGGCCTAGCATGCTGCAGTTCATAGGGTCACAAACAGTTAAGCATGACTGAACAACTGAAATGAACTGAACTGAACTGAAATGAACTCATAGCGTAGTTTGTATTATAAAATCCAGTGCAGTGCATGTCTGTTCAGTTGTTTCCAACTCATTGTGCCCCATGGTGTGTAGCTCGCTAAGTTCCTTTGTCTATGGCATCTCCCAGGCAAGAATTATAGAATGGGTTTTCATTTCCTTCTCCAATGTGACCTTCTCAACCCAGGGATCAAACCCATGTCTCCTATGTTGGCAAGCAGACTCTTTACCACTGAGCCACCAGGGAAGGTCTTGTGTAATAAAATAAATATTTTAAATTAAAAGAAAGCTAATTATTGGATAAAATTGGTCATTCTATATGGTCTGATAAAATTTTGTGTATGTTGTCAACGTGTGGGCAATATAAACTAAGCTATAAATAAAAAGAGAGGATGTACTTGCTGTGGCAAGAGGGGAAACACTTGATAAATTAATGTTCAGTGAAATAAAATGATTGGGCTAATATTTTGTTTTGGACTGCCAATAGTTTCAACATGGTTCTCAAGCTGTCTTTTTCCTCCATGTTTTATCTTTCTGACCCTAATTCTGTGATTTGATCTAATAGTATCTTTACGTAGAGATGCACTATTAAAATTTAATGGAAAATCCCAATGAATTTAATTAAGCAAGAATCGGCCTTGGACACATTACAATTCTAAGACAATGTTAAAAGTGACTAGATAGGATAAAAACAATATTTAGAATAATCTGAATGCTCCATGGATAAATGAACAGACTGACAAATAAAATCAAATATTTCTTTAAATGATAATGCAGGCCTTTATCTTCTGTTGCCATACTGTATGAAAAATAATTCCAGGATTTATCGGTAACTTAAAATGTTTTCCCCAGACTGTGAAAAAACTTCTGCATAGTTAGATTAGTAATAAATAATGGAAACTAGGGTCCACAACTGTGTGCCTTTCTTTAGTGTGTAAGAAACTAAGTCATTTTGAAACACATCAGACTAAGGTTCCAATTCTAGTTTTATCATTTATAAATGTGTGCCTTGAAAAAAATTAATGAGATGCTATGAAACTCAGTTTCATCAACTATGAAAAGGCAATTACCGTACTTGTTATTGTGAATATTAATTGTGATATATTAAATTGTAATGACACGATTTGAATCAATAAAACAGTCTTGAGCAGTTGGGTAACATAATCAGACTGAGAGGCAAACAGTATAAGTTGAGCTGTCTCAGGAGAACAAGTTATTGGAATTTGGAATAAAAGCGGAAAGACTTGGCAGGAGGCTAGTGCTGAGGGCGAGGGAGAAAATGAGGGTTAGGAAGTGATCAAATTTTGATATAATATGAAAGTAGTGAAAACAGGATTTGTTAAAAGTAAGAATTTGTAATATGAGAGCAAGAATGTAATGAAAACCACTGTGAGAGTTTTTGAAGGTGGTACCATTCGACGAGATGTGGAATACATATTATATTGTGGAAAATTATAAATTTTGTGTGTATTATATACCAAATTGATATCCAATTGCAGGTGTAAAAAACTGGAAATATTGAAAACAAAAAGTTTATTTTTTTTAATTAATTAATTTATTTTCTTTACATTATCGTGTTGATTTTGCAATACATTGACATGAATCTACCATGAGTATATATGTGTTCCCCTTCCAGAACCTCCCTCCCACCTTCCTCCCGATTCCATCCCTCTGGGTCATCCAGGTGCACCAGCCCTGAGCATCCTGTATCGTGTATCAAACCTGGGCTGGCAATTCATTTCACATATGATAATTTAAGGGTAGAGGTTGGGGCTGGAGACACAATATTGGACAGCCTCACTATTTATAGGCCAGGAAAGGAAACATCCAACTGTAGATCCTCAGAAAGATGTCTCAGTTACTACTGACACGAGTCCTGGGCAGTGACTTTCTATTGGTGGGTTGATCTACTCAGAAGGATTCTGAAAATTAGTTTAAATGGGTCTCAAGTATGACACCATTGTGATTTTATAAAAGATGTTTTATAAATTTTCATGAAATTACCTACCCATCTTTTCCAGTCCTTTCATTCTTCCTTTAAAACTAAATAAGGCATTGTTATTCCTGGGAAAATAATAGAAGGGGAAAGACTAGAGATCTCTTCAAGAAAATTAGAGATTCTAAGGGAAATTTTCATGAAAAATGGGCATAATACAGGACAGAAACTGTACGGACCTAACAAAAGCCAAAAATATTAAGAAGAGGAGGCAAGAATACACAGACAAACTATACAAAAAAGACCTTCATGACCCACATAATCATGATGGTGTGATCACTCACCCAGAGCTGGACATGCTGGAATGTAAAATCAAGTGGGCCTTAGGAAGGATCACTGTGAACAAATCTAGTGGAGGTGATCGAATTCCAGTTGAGCTATTTCAAATCCTAAAAGATGATGCTGTGAAAGTGTTGCACTCAATATACCAGCAAATGTGGAAAACTCTAGTGTCCACAGGAGTGGAAAAGGTCAATTTTCATTCCCGTCTCAAAGAAAGGGAATGCCAAAAATGCTCTACCACACAATTGCACTCATCTCACGTGCTAGTAAAGCAATGCTGAAAATTCTCCAAGGCAGGCTTCAACAAAACGTGAACTGTGAACTTTCAGATACTCAAGCTGGATTTAGGGAAGGCAGAAGAACCAGAGATCAAATTGCAAACATTCATTGGGCCATCAGAAAAGCAAGAGAGTTCTAGAAAAACATCTATTTCTGCTTTATTGATTATGCAAATGCCTTTGACTGTATGAATCACATTAAACTGTGGAAAATTCTTCAAGAGATGGGAATAGCAAACCACCTGACATGCTTCTTGAGAAATCTGTTTGCAGGTCAGGAAACAACAGTTAGAACTAAACATGGAATAACAAACTGTTCCAAATCGGGAAATGAGTTCATTAAGTCTGTACATTGTCACTCAGCTTATTTAACTCATATGTAGAGTACATCACGAGAAATGCTGGGCTGGATGAAACATGACCCAGAGAGAGGGAATAGGGAGGGAGGAGGGAGGGCGCTTCTGGAAGGGGAACATATGTATACCCATGGCAGATTCATGTCAATGTATGGCAAAACCAACACAATAAAGTAAAGAAAATTTAAAAAAAAAAGATTGCTGAGAGAAATATCAAAACCCTCAGATATGCAGATGACACCACCCTAATAGCAGAAAGTGAAGAAGAACTAAGGATCCTCTTGATGAAAGTGAAAGAGGAGCGTGAAAAAGTTGGTTAAAGCTCAACATTCACAAAACTAAGATCATGGCATCCGGTCCCATCATTTCATTGCAAATGGCAAATAGATGGGGAAACAGCAAAAACAGTGACGACTTTATTTTGGGGGGCTCCAAAATCACTGCAGATGGTGAGTGCAGCCATGAAATTAAAAGACTCTTGCTCCTTGGAAGAAAAGTTTTGACCAACCTAGGCAGTGTATTGAAAAGCAGAGATATTTCTTTGACAACCAAGTCCATATAGTCAAGACTATGGTTTTTCCAGTAGTCATATATGTGTGAGTTGAACTATAAAAAATGTTGAGTGCTGAAGAATTGATGCTTTTGAACTGTGGTGTTGGAGAAGACTCTTGAGAGTCCCTTGGATAGCAAGGAGATCCAACCAGTACATCTTAAAGGAAATCCATCCTAAATATTCATTGGAAGGATTGATATTGAAGCTGAAACTCCAATACTTTGGCCATCTGATGTAAAGAACTGACTCACTTGAAAAGACCCTGATTCTGGGAAAGATTGAAGGTAGGATTAGAAGGGGATGACAGAGATAAGATGATTGGATGGCATCATCGACTCAATGAACTTGAATTTGAGTAACCTCTGGGAGTTGGTGTTGGACCCGGAAGTCTGGGGTGCTGCAGTCTATGTGGTCGCAAAAAGTCAGACACGGCTGAGAGACTGAACTGAACTGAACTTTAATTGTATTTTCCAAGTGTCTGCTCTTTCAATATAGGATTTTTTGTTTGTTTGTTTTTCATTTTTACATTGTATATAATTTCCACAGTACATAATTCCTATGTTCTGCAATCTTTTACAAATTCATATATTTTTGTAATTAGTCAAAATCAGTATATGAACTCTTTTATTGTCATAAATATTTCCCCATGCCTTGTCACCTCCTCTTTTCACCCTCAGGTCTTGAAAGATGCTGATCCATTTCCAATCCTCTAGTTTTGTCTCATTCAGAATGTCATCTATATTGATTCATTTATTAGTCTTTTTTTCTCCCAGATTTATTGAAACATACTTGACAAGCTAAAATTACATGTATTTAATATTTTAAATTGGTAATTTGCTATGCATAAAAATGAATACACAACATGAACACATCCACCACCTCACATAAGTACTGTTTTCTTGACTCCTTAAAATCTATATGGTTGGCAAATTTCATGCTACAAGAGTATGTTAACTATAGCCACCATACTGCAGGTTAGTTACCCAGAACATACTTATAACTGGAAGGCTATAGACCTAACAATCCACACTCTACTCCCTGCTTCCATGAGTTTGACTTTTTGTATTCCACCTGTGAGTGAGATGATGCATTGTCTTTCTGTGTTTATTTTATTTCACTTAATGTTCTCCAGGTTCGTCCATAACTCCAATAGATATAACTTCTTTTTCATGGCTGAATAATATTCTACTGCTTATCTTACAGCATTTTTATTGTTGTTGTTAGTCCCATTATTGACAGATGGTTAAAATGTTTTCATATCTTGGCTTTTTGAATACTGCTTCAGTTAAAATGAGGGTGTGGATATTTCTTCACATTGATATCATTTTCTTCAGATATATTGCCAGAAGTCTGATTGTTGGATGATAGTTTTATTTTTCATTATTTATGAATATGTATTTTTTAATAGTGGTTGCACCAATTTTTTTCATACTGTTCATGGGATTCTCAAGGCAAGAATACCAAAGTGGTTGGTCATTCCTTTCTCCAGTAGACTGCATTCTATCAGACCTCTCCACCATGACCCATCCATCTTGGGTGGCCCCACATAGCATGGCCTAGTTTCATTGAGTTAAACAAGGCTGTGGTCCATGTGATCAGATTGGCTAGTTTTCTGTGATTGTGCTTTCAGCCTGTCTTCCCTCTGATGCCTTCTCTCAGTGCCTATCATTTCATGGCAAATAGATTGGAAAACAGTGGAAACAGTGAGATAATTTATATTGGGGGAGGAGCTCCAAAATCACTGCAGATGGTGATTGCAGCCATGAAATTAAAAGGCACTTACTCGTTGGAAGGAAAATTATGACCAACCTAGACAGCATATTAAAAAGCAGAGACATTACTTTGCCAACAAAGGTCCATCTAGTCAAGGCTATGGTTTTTCCTCACATGCAGGGATGTGAGAGTTGGACCATAAAGAAAGCTGAGTGCTGAAAAACTGATTCTTTTGAACTGTGGTAGATCAGTCCTGGGTGTTCCTTGAAAGGACTGATGTTGAAGCTGAAACTCCAACACTTTGGCCATCTGATGCAAAGAGATGACTCATTTGAAAAGACCCTGATGCTTGGAAAGATTGAGAGCAGGAGGAGGAGGGGACGACAAAGTATGAAATCGTTGGATGGCATCATTGTCAATGGACATGAGTTTGGGTGGGCTCTGGGAGTTGGTGTTGGACAGGGAAGCCTGGTGTGCTGCATGCAGCTCATGAGACCACAAAGAGTCGAACACAACTGAGTGACTAAAGTGAACTGAACCTCACCAATTTATATTCCCTACAACAGTGTATAGGGTTCCAATATTTTTCACCGTCATTACCAAAATTCCTTTTTCATAATTTCATGAAGTTCACTCACTCAAACTCTGCCCTTATTATCTGATCATTTCCCAAAGGCTTCACAATATCATCATACTGGACACAAATATTCAAAACAAAACAAAGTTCTATCTTCATACTTTGTCATAGAGGTATCAAGTTTTACCAACTCAATGAAGGTTTTCTTTTCCACATATTTTACTCTTGGCTCCTGTTTCAAAGGCAAGTTAATGATACATGCATGTGTTTATTTCTGAACTTTCTATTATGTTCCTTGATCTATGTGTCTGTTTTTATGTCAGTACCATACTGTTTTGATTAGTGTATTTTGTGATATATTTTGAAATTAGAAAGTGAAATGTCTCCAGCTTTATTCTACTTTCTCAAATTTCTTTGACTATTAGAGTCATGAATTTTATGATTGCTTTGATATTTCTGTTAAACATGCCATTGAGTACATGTTGAATCTATGAAGTGATTTTTCTATTGTGTTCATTTTAGCAATACATATTCTTACAATTTATGAACATAGATATCTTATCCCTCATGTTTATTCAGTTCTTTTATTAAGGAGCTATATTTTAGTGTACAAATAGTTCACCTTCTTGGTTAAATTTATTCCTAAGTGTTTTATCCTTTTTGATGCTGTTGCAAATGAAATTAATTTCTTAATTTCTATTTTGGATAACTCATTTTAGTATATGTAAATTCAGCTATTTTTGTGTATTGATTTTGTATCCTGTGACTTTGTTGGATTTTTTAATTAGTTCTAGCAGTTTTAGTCTCAATTTTTGGCATTTTCTATATGTAAGATCATGTTTATTGTTCACCCTTTAAATATGGCTTCTTGCTTTTAGTATTATGTATTTGATATTTATGCATATTAATGTGTCTATCAGTAGCCCATTAATCTTATTTCTGAGTATTAGTCCTTTTTGGGTTTCCCAAGTGGCACTAGTGTTAAAGAATCCATTTGCCAATGCAGGAGGCATGAGAGGCAGGTTTGATCCCTGAGTCAGGAAGATCTCCTAAAGTAGGAAATGGCAACCCACTCAAATGTTCTTGCCTGGGGAATCCCAAGGACAGAGGAACCTGGCAGACTACAGTTCATTGGGTCACAAAGAGTAGGACATGACTGAAATAGCACAGACACACAGTAGTCCATTTTATGGGTGTATTGCAGTTCATTTATTCTTTTCTTAATTAAGATTTTGTTGTTGTTATTGTTGTTTCCAGCTATTTGAAATTATGAATAAACTGCTGTGAATATCCACACATAGTTATTGAAAAACAAGTAAAGCAGAAAAATACAAAATGATTATTTTTAAGACTCTAGATATCAGAAACAACAGTGATCAGTGAGAGATGGGACACAAAGAGGCTGAGTCCTAGGATTTTTCACATTTATTACATCTAAAATGTTCCATCTTGTGGTTCAGAGACGGATCCCTCAAATGATCCTGATAGCCTTAGTGAGTTGTGTACATGCAGTTGAGTGTCTGAGATCATTAAGGCAGCCAGAGTTCTCAGAGTACAGTACTAGAAAAGATAGACCTGCAGACCTGGGATGCATAACTGTGATGAGGGCATAGGGAAATGGAGATGGGGAAGTAGAGGGAGAGAGAAAATGAGAGACCGAGGGAAGAAATGCTGAAGAACTGCAGAGGACTCCCTTCAACTACTCATCAGAGTACTGACTGGTGCATGCATCTTAGGTAACTTCCTAAGCCTGGGGAAAGACATAGCCAGACGAATTAGAAAGAAGAGTGCTTGGTGCTTACACACTGGGCCAGGAATACTGCCTATCTTAGCAGTGAAAAACCTCAGAGTTCAAGGGTCCAGTGCATTGAGTTCAATATTGAGGAAGATTTTGCATTAGTAGGGGACATAATTATCCCTAGCACTTTCAAGACATGGTCATAATCTCTTTCAGCAAGAATTTCAAAAATTCAAATTTTATTGCTAGCTTCCCAGGTGGCACTAGGGGTAAAGAACCCACCTGCCAATGCAGGAGACACAAGAGAAGCTATCCAAAAGAACCTAACTAAATATTGTGTTCAGAATTCTGTGCCCTAGATAATTTGTGAGATTAATCTTATTATTTTCCTTGTGATGCCTTTGCTTTGTCTTTTATGAAGGTCATGCTGGATGCATAAAATGAGTTAGAAAGTAATATTATATATCTCCCATCTCTCAAGGTGTTTAAGAGTCTTTCTATTTTTTGATTCATTGCTATATAGAATTATTGATAAAACTAATCAAGAATGAAGTTTTGTTTTGAAAAGGGAAGGGTTCTAAAAAATTTACTTAAGTATTTGATTATTCCAGTTTTTAATGACTTTTTGTGTGTTTAGAACATTATATCCTCTGTAGCAGTTTTCCATTTTCTTTTAGTTTACAAGTATATTGCCACAAATTAATATATAATATACTTTATTTATTTTTTAAGATCTGTCGACTCTGCAGTGATGATCTTATCTTCCTCTTTTTCAAGACTTTTCATGTGCACCATTTTAAACGTTTTTTAATTGAATTTGTTGCAATATTGTTTCTATTGTGCTTTGTTCTTTTGGCATGGAGGCATGTGGGATTTCAACCCTCTGCCCACTGACTGAACGGTGAAGTCTTAACCACTATATTGACAGGGATGTCTCCCATCTTCACTTTTGGTTCTGTGAGTTTGCTCTTTCTCTTAATTTTTCCGTTTTGCTAGAATGTTATAAATTTTATTAAACTTTTAAAGTACTAAGTCTTGGTTGTATATATTTTCTCAATTTTTCAGTTACTTTTACTTCTGTGATTTCTTCTATTTAT
>SRVM01016941.1:0-19580 GCA_007570785.1 Antilocapra americana | reverse complement strand
ATTAAAAAGAAACAATAAAGTCAGAGTAAGAAAACTAAAAAAAAAAAAGAAAGAAAGAAAGCTGAGCACCAAAGAATTGATGCTTTTGAACTGTGGTGTTGGAGAAGACTCTTGAGAGTCCCTTGGACTGCAAGGAGATCCAACCAGTCCATCCTAAAGGAGATCAGTCCTGAATATTCATTGGAAGGACTGATGCTGAAGCTGAAACTCCAATACTTTGGCCACCTGATGCAAAGAACTGGCTCATTTGAAAAGACCTCAATGCTTGAAAAGATTGAGGGCAGGAGGAGAAGGGGACGACAAAGGATGAGATGGTTGGATGGCATCACCGACTCAAAGGACATAAGTTTGAGTAAACTCCGGGAGTTGGTGATGGACAGGGAGGCCTGGCATTCTGCAGTTCATGGGGTCTCAAAGAGTCAGACATGAATGAGCAACTGAACTGAGGGTTCCTCGGAGCTTCCATGGTAGATCAGTTGGTAAAGAATCTGCCTAAAATGCAGGAGATCTTGGTTTGATTCTTGGGTTGGGAAGATCCACTGGAGAATGGATCGGCTACCCACTCCAGCATCCTTGGGCTTCCCTTGGTAGAGAATCTGCCTGCAATGTGGAAAACCTGGGTTCTCTGCCTGCAATGCAGGAGGCACTGGTTCGATTCCCGGGTTGGGAAGATATGTTGGAGAAGGGATAGGCTACTCACTCTAGTATCCTTGGGCTTCCCTTATGGCTTAGCTGGTAAAGAATCCACCTGCAATGTGTGAGACCTGTGTTTGATCCCTGGGTTGGGAAGTTCCCCCTGGGGAAGGGAAAGGCAACCTACTCTAGTATTCTGGCCTGGAGAATTCCATGGACTGAATAGTCCATGGGGTCACAAAGAAGTGGACACAACTGAGTGACTTTCACTTAGGGGTTCCTCACAGGTCCAAAAATTTGACTTACTGATTTCTGTTTCTTCTATTGTTGTCCTATCTCTGCTACTAGATGCTATGCTAAAACAGAAAAAACAAAACCACAAAATAAACAGTGAAAAACCAAGATCATGATTTAATCATATTTGTATCCTTCTTTGGTGATGGACAGGGAGGTTGGTGATGGACAGGGAGGCCTGGTGTGCTGCAGTTCATGGGGTCACAAAGAGTTAGACATGACTGAGAGAGTGAACTGAACTGTATTCTTCCAGCTCCTACACAGTGCTAGTCTGTAGCAGGCTCTCAATAAATATTTGAAGAATTAATCCATGATAATTAAATAAATAAATGTTATTTTATGTGAGTCCCAATCACCTATGGATATAGAAATCCATAAAAGAGAGAGAAAATACTATGATAAATTTTATGTGATATAATCTTGCACTCCATGTCTGTCCTAATACATACTTTAAATAAATAAAGGGCTATGTGAATAAGACTAATGCATTTTTAGAGACACAAGAGGAAAGCAGTTGGGTTTTCCTGTGGTCTACAGTACCCTACAGTTTCCCAGTGGTGGTGATAATTGAGGGAGGCTCATGATTCAGCAGGAGCTAGTTTTCCTTTTCCTGACTCTTCAGGTCCAGAAAAGTCATATCCTGACTGGGAAATAGATGTTCTTGGAGCCATGCTATAGGTCTTTAAGTAATTTTTTAAAAAATTTTATTTTGGCCACATTGTGTGGCATGTGGGATCTTAGCTCCCTGAGCAAGGATTGAACCTGCACCCTGCGTTGAAAGTGCAGTTTTAACCAACAGGGAGTCCTCACACTATATAGCTCTTTGAATCTGCAAGGGCCACCTCAAGTTTCTGTGGGCCCCAGTGGGTGAGAGGAGGCATGTGTCTTCTGTTAGAAGTTACCCATAAATTTGCCAGCAGTAGGCAGGGTGTCAGCTAAGCAAAGTGCCCCCAGAACATCTGATCCCTCTTCTTGTGACCCAGTGGCTTTTCTCACCCTCCCCTCACCTACACTCCACTGATCACCCCCTGAACTTCCCCAGCTCAGACACTGTCTGCTGGCCTTGGAAGGTACCGGCTCAGGATGAAATCTGTCACAGGGGTGGGAAATTTAGCCAAGGGGAGGTACAGGAGTTTGGCATCCAGGCCAGGGTTGTAACGGATGCGAGGGCTCCTGGAAACAATGGCATGCTCCATGCTGTTGGTGACTTCGCTGATCCTTGGCTCTGCCCACTGCATTGTGCTCTTTAAGTTGTCAGTATCTGTTTGAGGGTACAAGACAGGAAAAAAACCAAAGGTTCTATTATTCTTCATTAAAGATCTTGTCTTCTGAATTCCATCCAATCTCCTTTTCCATCAGATTATAGATCTAACATTTCAGGCAGATCTCACAAGCTCCAGACTGTTCCTTAAACAAACTATAAACAATCTTATTTCTCTTCCCCAATTCAGTAATTATGTATTGAATTCCTACTATTGTGTTAGACTAGCAATGAGAACTGTGGCCGGTTTTGTCACTTTTTAGCTGTGTGATCTTGAGCTTTAACTATTATCATTTGTAAAATGGGGATGATAATACCCTGCCCTAGAAAATAATAGCAGGGTAGACAGTGGAGAAGAAGAGGATAGAACATGGGTGAATATAAGTGCACAGAAAAATTGGAAGGAAATAAGGAAAAACGTGGTCTGGTGAAATTCCTAGTCACTAGAGGTTTTTTTTCCTCCTATGTACTTCCTGGAGCTCCCAAATTTTCTACAAAAGCCTGCAGCGGAAAAAGAAAAGATGTTATTAAAAGTTAGTAGCACTGCCTTTGCTTTGGTTATAAGGTCATTATGGGGCTCTGATGAGCTAAGGCACTAACAAATGCAAGGGCCATTCTGTTAGCCTGCTGCACATGGATGTGGAGATGGTCCAAGTCTGCCATACTCACAACACAGACAGGACACAAGCCACATGATAAACTTATGTAGCCCTGATCTGCACCCTCACCCTTGCTGAGACAGAAACAGCTCAATGGGACTCATACTTCACTGAGTGCCCCAAGAACTCAGGAGGAAGTGATGCCTGAGAGCCAGGATTCATGATGAGGACTTAGAACTTGAAAACAAAGAGAGAGCAAAAGCTGTACTGATTTTAGGCATGGTCCAGGAAGCAGAGAAGTCATCCCTTCCATGAAGGACACTGGTGGGTGTTTGATGAGGGCAGAACAGAGTTGTTCAAGTATCCTTCACCCCCCACCTCAGCTCCAAGGAACTCCCTTTCTGTTTCCTAGGGAGAAAACCACTGAAGTGAAAAGAGGCAAACAACATTTTGAAAAGTGAAAGTCCCTCAGCGGTGTCTGACTCTTTGCCACCCCATTCACTAGGCAAGAATACTGAGTGGGTTGTGATTCCCTTCTCCAGGGGATCTTCCTGATCCAGGGATTGAACTGGAACAATGTGGTGGCTTGCATTGCAGACAGATTCTTTACAGTCTGAGCTACCAGGGAAGCCCAAATGGGGTCCCCCCAAAAAGCCATGCTGACTTAAAGCCAGAAGGTCTATGGTGAGATAATATCCTAGGAATCCAACACGCTGTGCTCTGTCCATGGGGCTGACACAGAGTCCACCACAAGCAGGGCTGGGCGGGCAGGTGAGTGTCAAAGGCCGCATCCAAGAAGCTCAGGGTCATGGCTCTCTCAGAGGCAGGGAAGGCTATGCTGTCATCAGAGGAGGCAGGCTGGTGGGATGATATGGCTTTGGAACCAGGTTCTTAAAGAAGGGAGGACCCACAGAAGCAGTAGGGTGGAAGAAGCTATCTGAGACCTGGAAATAGTCCACGGCACATTCTTTCCTTGTTCTTTCAAATATTTACTGTGCTCCTGCTTTGTGCTCAGCATTTAGCTTGATACACGTTGGCAGGGAGACAACCTGTCAGTTAACCCCTGTCAGTTCCCTGGACAGTGAGAAAGAACATGAGCTTTGCATTCAGACATCCAGGAAACGTTTGTGCTATTGTGAGAATTAAGCAAAATAGTCTATAAAGGGGCTTCCCAGGTGGTGCTAATGGTAAAGAATCAGCCTGCCAATGCAGGAGACCTAAAGACTGGTTGGGAAGACTAGTCAAACCCTGGGTCGGGAAGATCTCCTGGAGGAGGGCATGGCAATCCGCTCCAGTACTCTTGCCTGGAGAATCCCATGGAGAGAGGAGCCTGGAGGGCTCTAGTCCATAGGGTTGCAAAGAGTGGGACATGACTGAAGCAACTTGGCACACACACAAAGTCTATAAAATAGCAGGGATGAGGCTTTGGCACTTAGTATGGACCCAACAGTCCTTCCCTCCCTAGGAAGAAAGGGGACTAAAAGGGCAATTTTGGGTGGCTTCCCTGGCAGAGTTGAGATAAAGAAACTTGGCAGGTGGCTATGTTGTTCTGAAGCATGCTAACCAAGCCAGGCTGTGGCTCAGTTCCAGGCCCATGAGGACCAGAACACCATGTCCTGTTCACATGCCTGTTCCAGTGACTCTGTGTGCTGCTTCTCAGGAATGTGCCTAGGTTAGATTGCAATTAACTGCCATTTCCAATATATTCTATTTTGGGTATGGCTAATGGTGCTAAAGTGGTAAAGAATCCGCTTCCCAATGCAGGAAATGCAAGAAATGCGGGTTCAATCCTTGTGTCTAAGATTCCCTAGAGAAGAAAATGGCGACCTGCTCTAGGATTCTTGCCTGGAACATTCCATGGACAGAAGAGCCTGACTGGCTCCAGCCCCTGGGGCTGCAAATACTGAGTGGGCACGTGCGCGTGCACACACACACACACATGCACACACACAAATCACTCCAAGATACCTGGCCTGATCCTCGGAGTCACAGGCCAGGAGGCTATTTGGTTGGCTGTAATAACCAAGGCTGAGAGGGCCCCTCTCCACTCTCCAAAGAGACCTGAGATTCACAGGATTCCCTTAGCTCAGGGAGAAACAGACTGCCTAGAGTGCCTTCCTTTTAAATACTGGGTGCTTTTTCTCTTTACTGACCTAACAAGCACTTAGTGCCTGTGAGATACTTCACAGATATCAGTCCTCACAGAAGCCCTGGGAGGTGGGCACTATCATTTACCCCATTCTCTAGATGAGAACAGAGAAAGCAACGGCACCCCACTCCAGTACCCTTGCCTGGAAAATCCCATGGACAGAGGAGCCTGGAAGGCTGCAGTCCATGGGGTGGCTAAAAGTAGGACACGACTGAGCGACTTCACTTTCACTTTTCACTTTCATGTATTGGAGAAGAAAATGGCAGCCCACTCCAGGGTTCTTGCCTGGAGAATCCCAGGGACGGGGGAGCTTGGTGGGCTGCCCTCTATGGGGTCGCACAGAGTCGGACACAACTGAAGCGACTTAGCAGCAGCAGCAGCTAGATGAGAAAATTGAGGCTTAAGGTGACTAGGTAGCATTCCCAAAATCTTGTAGCTGGAAAGTGGCAGAGACGGGACTCAAACCCAGGCAATCTGGCCCAAGCAGCTGTGCTCTTAATAACTTCTCTGTACCCAGGACAGATTCACCTGCGCACACCAGCATAGGGATGTTTGGCACTGGGAGATGGGGGTGGGTGGGGCGGTGGTGGTGGGCGGGCGCCTTCGGGGAGAGGCCGAGGAGGGGAGATCTCTCCTAACAACCCCATCTCCCCGCAGCTATGGTTCTGGTACTCCCAGCAGTTCTCAAACCCCAGCTCTGCCGCCAGCGGTGTGGCCTGAGGCTCATAATCCCAATAAAATGAAATCGGGTTGGTGATTCCCAAGACCTCTCCACCCCTCTCAGAGACCCCTTTCCCTTCAGGGGAGCTCACAGATCCGGAAATACTCCTCTCCGTAGCTCTCGCGGGTCTCCTGAGGCAGACGTTCCCACAACTTGCGCATGTGCTTCTCCAGGCCCTCCTTGCCCAGAATGGCTGTCCGGTAGTTCCCCGGCTCGATGATGCTGACTTTTACCCCGAAATAGTGGAGCTCACGCCTGGGAAAGAAGAGCATGGACACAGTCTGGGACCCCACGATGACGAAGGGTCATCAGAGAGAAGCACCTCTGACACCTCCAGAGGAGCTGATCTCCCCGGAAGATCAGGAACCTGGGGGTGCGACCCCCACCTCTGCCCCAGGTCCATGGCTGCTTTCGTGCAAATGAGCCCTTTCCCAAGCCTGCCTCTGGGCAATTCACATTAGTCCCAGTTCAGCTGGGAGGAATCTAGACCATGCCTTGCTCCCACCAGGTCCCTCCCACTCGGTGCCCCAACGCAGGTGGCAAAGGAATGCAGGGTCTATACAAGGTTTGCATCAGCCTTGGAAGGTCGCCCACAGTGCATCTGCCTCCAGGCCTCTCTGTCTCTTCGGGGGGACTCTCCCTCCTACTCACACAGGCCCAAAGCAGTCCAAGGGAAGGCTGCCCATCACCACCCCACCTCTTTTCATCCCTCTTTTTCTAGGTCCCCGAGGAAGGCCTCTGGTGGGCTAGTCTTCTTCTTGCTACTGTTTCAACATCTTCCCTCCATAACTGCCCCCACCCAGCTCTCTTTTCCTGGGGTGAAACCCCCCGGAACTCCCACCCCGAGTGGTTTGGCACTTGGGCCCAGTCACCTGATGCTGTCAGAGAAAGCCTCAACACCAAACTTGGAGATGCAGTAGCCTCCACCAATGATAGCCACACGGCCCCCAGAGCTGGACATGTTGACAACCCTGCCCCGGGCTTTCTTGACCATGGGCAGCATATGGAGGGTCACTTCAATCAGTCCCACCAGGTTCACGTTGATCACCTTCACAAAGTCCTCCTTGGTCAGCCATTCATTGGGACCACTGGGTAGGCCCACACCAGCATTGTTCACCAGGGCCCAGAGGCCTGGAGGTAAGATGGAGGGAGAGAGAACCAGACAGAAATCAGCAGTGTCTCTGGAATATCACCAGCTGGTCCACTACCCACCAGCTCTGGGCTGCTGAGGATGGTTAAGCGTGTTCATAAAGCACACGACAGCCAGACTGGGGGGTGTGGGGTGGGGAGCTATGACAGCTCAGAGGAACATATACCTAGAGGGGCACTTTCGCTGACTCAGACAGTCTACCAGCTTAGCTGTGCCCTGTACCAGCTATGATCTGGGCTTAATAGGATCTAAGCTATTCATGGGGAGGGGCTTGGGGTTCCTTCCCTTCCCCTCTCCCTGTCTCACTACCCCACTTGGGCTGTGTAGCCTCAAGATGGTCTTCCACGCACACATGGGCAGGTCTGAATGTACACACCAATACTGGTCCATCCCTTCCCCTAGAGCAGGGGTCCCCACACAAGCTGTGTCCCCAAAGCTCTCTTTCTGCTTTCCTCCAAGTAGAGACCACAGGAGACCCCTGGGTGGCAGGACTCAGAACTTCCCAGATAGAGGAGACTCTCTTGCCTTGCAGTGAACCACATGAGCCCCTGAGACCCAAGGACTGTAATACTCGAGCAGTTCTGGTAAAAAGCTGGTAAACCAGGACAGCCTTAAACTTTTTTTTTCTCTGCAAAGAGGTCTAGAGAACTTTCATAACTCTGTGAACAACTTCAGGGTCGGGTCAACATGTCATGTCCAGAGACTCTAAGGGGCAACAAGAAACCATATGAGGACCCCTTTCCCCCCTTTCCCAGTGCTGCTTAGACCCTGTGCTAATTCTGGGAAGCTGTGTCAAGTGGATTACATGGAAAACAGGAATTAAAGTAGCAGATGAAATTTAACTCAATTGACCTTAAAATGGGGAATATATTCTGGATTAGCCTGCTGAGCCCAATATAATCACTAAGTTCCTTCTAAATGGAAGAGGGAGCCAGAAGACAGAGAGCTAGAGAGATGGCAGTATGAAAGGTACTGCACCCAACCTTGCTGGCCTTGGGGATGAAGAGGTCATGAGCCAAGTTGTTCAGGTGGCCTCTAGAAGCTGGAAAAGGCAACGAAAGCAGTCTTCCCCAAAGCTCTGTTAAAGAGTTGATTTTAGCCTGGGGAGACCCATATTGGACTCCTGACTTCCGGAACTATAAGATAATAAGTATGTGCTCCCTTAACCCTCTAAGTTTGTGTGCATTTATTACAGCATTTATTATGTGTGCTCAATCACTTCAGGTCATGTCCGACTCTTTGCGACCTCTTGAACATATAGCCAAGGCTCCTCTGACCTTGGGATTATCCCAGAAAGAATACTGGAGTGGGGTGCCATCTTTTTCTCTAGGGGATCTTCCTGACCCAGAGAGCAAACCCTCTTCATCTCTGCACTGCAGGCAGATTCTTACCACTGAGTTGCCTGGGAAACCATAGGAAACTAATATTACCCAGTGAATCATTAACACAAAGGGCTCAAAGCGGAATGTAGGGCACTGGGGGAGGCAGCCTGTTGAAAGAAACTCACTTTTGCTGAATTATTTATTACTTAGTTCTTTTCACAAATATTTACTGAGCACCTTACTAGATGCCAGACACTAGTAAGTACTCAAAATATATAGTAAATAAAAGGAACAACACCCCCCCCCACCCACCAACACACACACACCAACCCCAGAAGTTTTATTCTAGCAGGAAAAATAGATAAGTAAGAAAACTAAGTAAAACATTGAGTATTGAATATTGATAAATGCCAAAGAGGGAAATCAAGCAAGAGTCACTGTCTGCCCCTCCTGGGCCCCAGAGTTCTCTGCTCTGACTCATGTGCACGGTCCCCAGTTTAGTTCCCTCAGGAGGCAAGACTTCCCCCAGACTGCTGCTTCTACAACTGGGCCACGCTTTCCTCCCATTCCTACACCCACGTCCTGTGTGTGGGAAACTCCCTGGGCTGGTCCCCATGCAGTCCTAGTCCAGCCCTAGCCCACTGACTCCTTTCCCAATAAGAGCAGCCCTCCTGACGTACACACTTACCCTCAGGTCAACCCAGTATCCATCATGATATGAGAAAGAGGACAGGTCTCGCTCCTCACCCTCAATCTAGCCCGATATAGTCAAGGAGAACAAATGCCCCCACTCAGGGGGTCCAACCACATGTTCCCTCTTCCCTCCCTCCAACCTTGATCCCAACAAGAAACGTGCTCACATTTCTATAGGAGCTGATGATTAGGACAACTGAAGTCCCAGTGAGACATTTAAAGGTTTGGACATTCAGAACACATGTTCCCTCCCTGATCTTCTAGTGCATCTACCCACCAAACCCTGCCATCCCTCTGAGTTTCTGGGAGAGAAAACTTCCTTGGAAAATCATCTCTTCATGTGGACAGTCCAGCACACTTCTCTGGTGGTGCTAGAGGTTAAGAACCCCCTGCTGATGCAGGAGATGCAAGAGATGTGGGTTTGATCCTTGAGTCTCCAGGGAAGATCCCCTGAAGAGGGGCATGGCAACCCACTTCATGGTATTCTTGTCTGGAGAATCCCATGGACAGAGGAGCCTATCTACAGGGCTACAGTTCAAAGAGTCACAAAGAATCAGGCACTACTAAAGCAGCTTAGTATGCATGCTTGTGGATAGTCCAAACCACACAGCAGTTTCCAATCCCACTAAGCTACAGCCTCAGTCCCTTTCTCTCCCACCCTACCTGAACAGGGTCCCTGATAACTGTCAGATGCCTGTGGGAGACAGAGAGAAAAAGAAGGATACACTGAGAAAACCAAAGAATGCAATTTGTCCCACCTTGTTCACCCACTTGGTCCCTCACCCACTGGGCTGCCGCTTTGATGCTCTCTGTCTTGGTGACATCCAATAGGATGGTCTGCAGCCGATAGGAGGTGTCTTGCTGAAGCTTCTGGGCCCCCTCCTCAGTGAAGCAAGCAGCCAGCACCCGCATGCCCCGATCAACCAGCTGCCTGGCCAGGAGGTTCCCGAAGCCCGAGTCACAGCCTGTGATGAAGACGTACTTGTCTGAGAGGTTGCGGACCAGATTGCAGTTCTTGAACCAGCGGTACATAAAGGAGAGGTCTGAGATAGCTGCCATGGTATATATGAGGGGGCTGATGTAGGTGATGGCCAAGAAGAATCAGGGTTAGGGGACCGCAGGAGAGTTGTGCCCTCTGAGCCACAACCTGCTGGAGCCTGCTGAAATGAGCTCTCCTCCCTTGGCTGCCAGCAACAGATGCACAGCCCCTGCATGAACCACTCTGTAATTTGTATAGGTGGATGCATCACCACACCAGTTAGCCAGAGGCAAGAAATTCAAGTTCAACCTGAAGCTTTGTTACTTCAGACAGCCCTGGTGGCCGCCTCTCTCTCTCCTCCAGCCCCAATGGGCGAAGGTGCCAGGGATGGGACAAACCACAGTGGTGATGCTGGTGCTGAAAGGTGGCTCACCTGGGTGGCCTGAGCAGGGGAAGGAGCAAGGAGGACTAAGCTTTTCTGGCTCCTATACCTTCCAGAAGATCCATCCTGGAAATCTCCCACCTCCAGCCCAGGGATCAAAATCATTTGTTATGAATGCAGGCATGTAAAGAAATGTAATTGTTATTTTGAGTGGAAAGATGAAGACAAATCTGTTAATGCAAAACAAACAGAACTGGTTTTGTGTTCTTCAAATCCCAAGGGAAATGAGTTTCAGTGTATCAGTCTTTGGAATTCTCTGTTCTTAGATGAGTCTCCCCTGATGAGAGAGGATGAGAAATAAAGGGTCTGCTCCAGGGTGGATGCACCTCCATTGTCTCGAGGTCAGAGGCAGCAGGCCCTCCGTAAGGGAAACTGGTTATGTGAGACCCTCAACTCCCATAAAGTAGAAACTCCTGAGGGGCTCAGGGCCTGGACCCTTGGGACATGATGCTTGAGTCATCAATGAGAAGTCCCCACTTCACTCCAAGCGAGCCCAGCACCCCCTCCCCCCACAACTGGGCAAGCAGAGGGCTTCAAGGACTGAGAACACATCAACTTCCACAGGCAGGGCTCCCAGTGGGCATTTTCTTCTACCCCCAGGTCCAGGCACCTGGTAGGCTGAGTTGAGGATCCTGAAGCAGAGTGGGGGGTGATGTCAGGGGAAGCAAGGGACTATAAAGTGGAAGCAAAGGACTATAAAGTCAGCTGACACAGTGCTTAATGGGAAGTGCAGAGGGAAGGGAGGCCAGGAGCCAAAATGATGATAGGGCATGAGACTGATAACATGTCCAACCACAGGTGGCAGGAAAAGTCAGGAGGAGATGCTTGGGGCACAGGGAGGGGAGGCAGGAGAATAGAGAGTTCTGAGAGAAGCATCATTGAGACCAAGGCTCAGCCAGATGATGAGGAGGGGTGCCCTGGGCAGTTGTAGGAAGGACCTGGGGCCAGGTCCTTGGCTCTGAGAGGGGGTGACATAGGAAGAGCCAAGGATGCAGGTCAGGGACTTGGGAAACTCTCTGTGTCAGGTCTTTGAGGAAAAGGAGAGATTCCAGGCCATGGGGCAAAGAACTCACAGAGAGGTAGAAGGGGAGCCAGAAAAGCAAAGGAAACAAGGAAATGAGACAGAGGTGTGAGTAATCCCACACCCAGGATTGCAAAAATATGGGGACAGAATGATGCTGGAGTCTGTACTGGTCTTCTGGACAAACCTCTAGGGCCATCGTTCCTCAGCACCATCCTGGTGACCAGCCTGAAGTACCCAGGACCAACTGCCTATACCTTCCCTGTCTAGAGGGTCTGACATAGAAATAAGGCCATGAAGTCCCCTAGAGTGAAGGACAAGGCTGATGGTATGCTTCACTCTCATACCAAGGTTAGTTAGCTCTGAAAGTGAGGTTGCCCAGTCGTGTCCAACTCTGTGTGACCCCATGGACTGTAGCCCATCACGATCCTCTGTTCATGGAATTTTCCAGGCAAGAGTACTGGAGTGGGTTGCAGTTTCCTTCTCCAGAAGATCTTCCTGACCCAGGGATTGAATCCACATCTCCTGCATTGTAAGCAAAATGCTTTACTGTCTGAGCCACCAGGGAAGTCCTCTAGAATCAGATAAAGCAGGTGTCATCTTGGGAAATCACAGGGAGTTTGGGCATTCTATACCAAGGGTGCTGGGATTTGGTGGGGGTGGGGTGTCAGTTCATGGACCTAGTCCTGGGGAGCAGACCCAAAGCCTATAGGATATGGAGATGGGAGATGGGAGGTAGAGGCAAACCTCACTTATTTCCTCCTCACCCCAAGGCACCGCCTACAATTGATGTGGGAGGCATCTCAGAATTCTGTCTGCCTTCTTGGTGAGTGAACAAGGAAGTTTTGGTTCAGGGAAGTCAGACAAAGTCACTCAAGGGCTGAACAGGGCTAGGAATGTCCCAGTTCTTGAGACAGCCCCAGATGGTGAAATCCAGGGGTTTGTCTCTAAACCTGAAAAAGAATGAGTTGGAACTGCCCCAACACAGGCCTGGACCTGACTTACCATCTCATGGGCCTGTCTGCTGTTTGCCAGCACACACAGAGCTTCCCTGGACTCAAACTTCTGATATCAGAAAAGGCAGGTTGTGGAATGCGAGACTAGGGGGCTGCAGGACAACACAGAGAGCTCTTCTCCCAGGACTGAGAATGCTGCCCCCTCCAATGACCGGCCTTCCTACTCAGCTGGCACATGAGGCTGCTGGGTGCCCTGTGCATCCTTGATTCCTGCCCACAGGTATTTTCAGTGGAGACAGGACCCTTTACCTCCTCCAGGCCATTTCCATCCCATAGGATGGGGAAACCAAGGCATGCCCTGAGGAGCTGACCAGAGACAGAGCACATAGGGCTGAGCCCCTTCCCAGAGGCTCATACCTTCCAGACAGTGCAGATTCCTCAGGGTGGCAAGAGGGCTGTGAGGGTCAGAGCTTTGAGATGCTGCCCAAGAAACAGGGCACAGATGTGTGCTGTTGGATCCCTGTTCCTCAGCCACAAAACTTTGTCCTTCCTCCCCCATATCCCAGCCTCAGGAGAAGCCTGGGGCAGAGATGAAGAGGAGGATGAGCTATCTGACCTTAGAAATGGAGAGCTCCCTCCTTCCACCTTCTTTCCTTCCTCTTGAAGCATCATCCCTCATACAGCACCCCAACTAGACCCCTGTGGCCCCCAGTCTTGACTTGATAAGGCCCTGGCCCTTGGGGAGCTCCAGTAGACCATGGCATCCCTCAGGAAGAAGGGCAGGTAGCTCATGGGAAGTAGACGAGTTTGGCATCCCAGTTAGGTGAGTATCGGGTGTGTGGGTGGCAGGCAGTCAGGGTGTGTCCATGCAGTTCATGACCAAGCACAGAGATTCAGCCTGCACTTTCCCCCAATATTTTCGTTTGTTTTGATGTCTGCTCAGGATGAGAAAGTTTCTGTCTGTATATATATAAGGAAAGTTTCCACATCCCTCCATTCCAACTCATGGCTCTAACACAGGGAGAAAATTTCTAAGAATTCTTGCCATCCCCTCCCCTGTAAACCCATGCCCTAAATTAATCATTCAAATTCCCCAAGAAGCACCCAAACTCTTACCCTAGGAATAACTGTTCCACATTAAGCAGCCTCTGGCTCTATTCCTGAGAATATCCAATACATAAATAGATGTTTCTATAAACACTAGAGTGGGCTTCTTTGGTGGCTCACTGGTAAAGAATCTGCCTGCCAATGCACAAGATTTGGGGTCGATCCCTGGGTGAGGAAGACCCCGTGGAGGAGGAAATGGCAATCCACTTCAGTATTCTTGCCTGGAAAATCCCATGGACAGAGGAGCCTGGAGGGCTACAGTCCATGGAGTCACAAAGAGTTGGACTCAACTTGGTGACTAAACAACAATAAATGCTAGAAATCTAAGCACATTGAAAACCAACTGCTCTACTGCCAGCTTGTCTTGAGTCCACAAATCTCTGTCCTCCCTAGATTCAGTTTCTTCCCCAAACAACAAGGGGTTCAGATGAGACAGTGGTCCCCAGGTCTACCAAGCCTGAATCCTTTCCTTCTGTCACCAATTGACTGCATGGGACCCTGAGGATGGAGCTAATGTCCTCACTGTGTGGATGACTCAGAGCCTGGAGGATGGACCTAAGACTATAAGAGGTGCTAATGATGGACACAGGCTTCCAGACAAGGTTTTGCTTCTCACTCCAAGGTCCCCAGCTCACTCACCTGATGCCAGGAATGGCTCCCCACAGAGTTCTTTGACCTATGGAATTGCCCCCGACCCATGCCTCCTGGAAGCCCTCCAGAACCTCAGGATTACTCATGCCGGCCTTGAAGTAACTGAGCTTGATCCTAGCCGCCTTTACCCCAAAGGTGGTAGGAGAGTTCCCTCCTCAAGGCCAAGAGGCAGAGAGGCAAGGCATTCAGAACCTCAGAAAACAAAAATCTCAGTTCAGAGTGGAGTGAGATAAGCTTGAAAGTTTGAGGAATTGTGAAGTGTAGCAGCCAGGGAGAGAAAATTTATGATGATGGTACTGTTTTTGTATAGAGCTTGAATAATTTTCAAAATAGTTTATTTATATGAGCTTATCAACTCTGTGTGTGTGTGTTAGTTGCTCAGTTGTGTCTGACCCTTTGCGATTCCATGGACTGTAGCCCACCAGGCTCCTCTGTCTATGGAATTCTCTAGGCAAGAATACTGGAGTGGGTTGCCATTCTCTTCTCCAGGGGATCTTCCTGACCGAGGGATCAAACCTGGGTCTCCTGCATTGCAGGTGGATTCTTTATGGGCTGAGCCACCAGGGAAGCCCCTTATCAACTCTAAATCCTACCAACAGTGGTGCAAGGCACCACTTATAAACTATCTCCTCCTATTCTCTGCACATGTATTCAATTATCAGAGTTTGCCCATATCACTTCCTTCATACTCCTCAGTTCCCTCTCTCCCCTCTCCTGCTCTACTCAACAACCTGGCCATCTGTCAGCTGGATTATCGTAACTGTCCTCTAAAGAGCACCTCCCTGCCTGTGGTCTTGGCTCCCCCACATTCAGAGCTACCGCTTGCTCTAGAGGCTGATTTGACTATTTTAACTCCCTTGATTAGCTCTCTTCCGTGGAGTTCCATTGCCATCAGAAAGATGGTCCCCAAACTTCCCAGGGCCTACATCTTTCTACAAGCCCACCCATGCCTACCTGCCCCTGGTGGACCCCACAGCTTAGGCCGTCCACAGTTACTCATTGAGCTGGGCATAGGCTGACACCATTCCCGCATCCTGAGAGCCTTCCTGCCTTACTTTGCCTGGTTGCCAGAGTCTCAAGTTCACTTCTTCAGTCCTCAGTTCAGACCCTTATCTCCTGAACCTTCATCTCATTTCATTGGCTACCAAGGCTAGCTACCTTCGCTAACTTAGCCACAAGCAGCAAAAATAATGGTAATGGCATTACTGTATCTCTTTTTCCTTTCTCAGCTGTCAGACACTTTAGGTAAAGGACCAAATCTTCTTGAACCAGGAACAGTTTTTGAGGACTCACAGAAGTGCCCAAGAAGTATCTGTTGATTTGAGTTAAGTGTTCTTTGCCCCACTTCAAGGGCTCCCTGAAGCTGAATATCGTAGGGGTTATGGACAAGTAATCCAGATTCCAGTTATGCCTCAGATACTTTCTGAGTGTGGGCCCACATCAAACGTGGGGAGTGGTTGAAGCAAACTCTATAGTCCTGGAGCCCATTCTGACACCCAAAACTTAGAAAGGTGCTTCCCAATGAGAGACCTACACAGAGCAAGAGAGAGGGGTTGGAAGGTCTGTGAAGAAAGGAAACCCCTATAAAAGTCAGCCCCCAGCCAGAGGCATAGGAATAAGAGGACCAAGGAAGGGTCTCCGTACCAAGCCAATACCTGAGGGAGTCTGAGAAGGCTTCCATGCTGTACTTGAACATGGAGGAGCCTCCAGCCAAAAGGCTCAACCAGTCCATGACGCTGGAGGTGTTGACCACATGGCCCCCTACCTTCCGTACCAGGGGCAGTAGGCTCAGGGTCACCTCAGTCACCCCCAACATGTTCATCTCTAGCAACTACGCAAAGCCCTGTTTGGTCAGCCACTCTGGTGTTATTCACCAGGCACCAGAGTCCTGGGAAGAGTGAGGGCAAGAGGGCAATACTGTGCTGGGCCCAGGAGAGAGAACTCGGCCATGGTGCCAAGTCATCTTCAAACTGAGTTTTTTAATTGAGTCAACAACGATGTGCCATGAGGTAGAAGGGAAAAGACTTCAGGCAAAGAGAGTGTGGTGGCTGCAGGGCTGTTAGGGTTTGGATATTCTTTGAGCTGTTGAAAGGCAGGGATGGTCCTACTCATTTTTCTGCCCATCAGTAGGCAATAGCCCGTTTATTAAGGTCACAGGCAGAGTTTGGGAAAATAGAGTGATGCTCACAAATATCAGAGGAGAGAGACAGAGACTGGGAGAGAGGAATGGTAAGAAACAGAAATGAAGGGAAAATTAGAAAAGAGAAAAGAAAAAGGCAATGCCAAAAAGCCAAAAAAAAAAAAGTGAATAATCACTTTCTGCCAGCTGGTTGGGAAAGACACAGTTGAAAACCCAGGATAGGAGAATTTAGAGAACAGGCCTGCATTGCGCATCAGGAGACAAGCTTTGAAACAACCTGCACCAATTCCTAGGCAATATCAAGGCTTTGAAAATCAAAACACCTTGGGGATCTTCCCAGTAAATGAATAAAAACGAAGAAATGTGGGTGGCATCTCTGTTCCCCAAATGCTCCTTCACCCACTGGGTGGCCACAGTCATGCTCTCTGCCTTGGTGATGCCCATGATCACTGTCTCTACTCTGTCTGATGTCTGGTTCCTCACCTGCTCAGTGCCCGCTCTGTCAGACACGCATCCAGGACCCTCAAGCATCACAGGTCCAGATGCTGGGCCAACAGGTTCCTGAAGCCCGAGTCACACCCCATGATGAAGATGAGCTTGTCCTGGAGGTGGCTCACCACCTGCCTCTCCCGGTACCAGCGCAGGAGGTAGGACATGCCCACAAGGACCGCCAGGTACAGCCACATGGCTTTGCAGGGGACAGTGCCTAAAGGCTACAGTTGAACTAGAGTTCCAGCACTCTCTGCCATGGAGTACTCAGATATCCTCCTATTCATAATGGAGTCCCTTCTGGTCTAGATCTTATAGTTCAAACTGTCTGTGCTCATGTCAACTCCACTCAGTAAATGTTTACTTCTGTTACATTCCAAATGATTCAATAAGTCAATGCATCTTAAAAAAATGTATCTATTTATTTATTTGGCTGTGTCAGGTCTTAGTTGCAGCATGCAGGATCTTCATTGCATTGTATAAGGTCTTTCAGTGGGAACATGGACCTGTAGATATGTCATGTGGCCTTCAGTAGCTGTGGCCCTCAGGCTTAGTTGCTCCACAGAATGTGGGATCTTAGTTCCCCAACCAGAGACTGAACCTATGTCCCCTGCATTGCAAGGCAGATTCTTAACCACTGGAACACCAGGGAAATCCGAAGACCATGCTTTTTTAAGGTATGTAATATTAAAACATACAGTTCAATGGCATAAAATCCCCCAAAGTCTCTATAACCTCATTTTTATAATCAGGAAGGTGAATTAAGATGACTGGGAGATACCTTCCACTTCAATTTACATGCAGTCAAGAAATCTGTATGACTTTGTACAAATGCCTTCTCCACTGAATCCATCCTCAGACTATCATGAGAAGAGAGTACACACAGAGAGTCAGGGTCTCTCCTGCCCTGCACACAGTCGGTGTTCATTAAGCATCAGCAGAAAACATAAGTCCAGGCTCCAGAAGTGACTCCCACTTACCTTCATTGGAGGGTGAGAGAAAGGGATCTGGGCTGGGGGACCTGGCAGGTGACAAAGGATGGAGGGTAGTGACTCTACAGGAGGGGACACAGGGGGGACCACAGGGAGGTTTCTGGTGAGGCAGAGGCTACATGTCCCCAGGGAAGGGTTTGGGCCCTGCCTTTCCCTTGCAGACCTCTCTTGTTTGTCCATACTTGTGTTAACCCTGGGACCCCAGGCCACACAATAAGCCTCAGAAAGACACATTAGCCCCTTGCTTCTGTAGATGAAGGAATGACCTCACTTCCTTCTTCAAATCCCCCTCAGGTCACCCCACTCACTCCTACACCTCTGGGAGGTCACCTGACTCTCCCTCTCATAGACACACACCCATCACTGCCCAAGGCCGTGGTCACAGTCGCTGGGCCTGGGTAAACGCCTCAATTTTTATTTTAAGGGGATATAATCAATGGAATTTTAAGATTTCAAGGCAAAACAAGAATCGGTTTCTGTGTTCTCTGTCAGGACCTTCACTGATGACAACACTTTCCAGCCAAGATTGGCTGAGTCAGCACCTCGGCTGATGTGTCAGGCTGGTGGCCACCCTCCACACACACCCCTGACTACAAGTGTCTTTAGGGGAGAAGGGCGTTTATCTCCCATGTGCACTGCAGTGGGAGGGGGAGACTGGCCAGGGCCAATGCACACCTGGAAGAGGTGGACAGGGGCAGAACATGGCGGGCAGCTGGAACCCTCCTAGCTGTTCAACCCTCCCCTTAAGTATGGATTCCTCAGGGTGGCAGGAGGGTCATAGCGCTCAGAGCCTGGAGAGGCTGGTGAAGGAAGAGGACACAGACAAGAGCTACTGATCTCAGTTTCTCACTACAAAACATGTTTCTAATATCCTTGAGTCCTAAGTAATGTCCCAAGAGGAGCCTGGGGAGGAGGTGGGAGGGGTGTTCTGGTGACAGGAGAACTCCACTCTCCACTCTATTTCCCTCCCCCAATGCATCCTCTCCCCACTCTGTATGCAACTCCCCCCTTCAATGCACCCCAGTCTTGGGTTACAGGGCCTTAGCAGGCTGGGGATTATTCCAGTACACTATGAGATCCACCAGGAAGCTGGGCAGGTAGCTCATGGGGAGGTAGATGAACTTGGCATCCCAGCCAGGTGAGTATCGGGTGCGGGGGTGGCAGGCGGTCAGGGCGTGCTCCATGCAGTCAGTCACCAAGGACAGATCCTGGCAGCAGGTTGTCTCCAACAAGTCAAATGATTTCATGACTGTCCAGAATGAGAAAGAATCCAGATATATTTCGACCTCCATCCATTCTGACTTAGGGATCAACTTATGGAGCAATGTTTTAAGAATCCCTAGACCACCTAACTTGAATCAGTCTACATTCTCAAATGAGTGCCCCAGTTCTTACACCAGGAGCAATGGTTCCACATGAAGGCACCTCTAATTCCATTCCTGAGAATATCAGGACTACAGAAACTGCAGGTGTCTACAAACAATATATCTGAGGACATGAAAACCAGCTGTTCTAATGCCAGCTTGCCATGACTACACAAGGTCTTCCCTCTCTGGCTTCAGTTTCCTCCCAAAATGATAAGGGGTTCAGGGAGACAGTGGTCCCCATGTCTACCAAGCCTGGAGACTTTCCCTAGATCACCAAGTGACTACATGGAACCCTGGGGACAGAGCCCATGTCCCCACTGTGTGGGTGACCCCCAGCCTGGAAGATGGACATGATACTGAAGGAAGTGCTAATGACTGACCCAGGCTTCCAGACAAGGGTTTACTTCTCTACCCAAGGTCCACAGCTCACTCACGGTTAGCCATGAACTTCTCTCCATAGATTTCCTTAATCTCTGGGCTGGCCTGATTCCACGATGCCTGGAGGCCCTGAGAAAGTGCCTTAGGGCTGGTCACATTGGTCTTGAAATAACCAGGCTCGATCATAACCACCTTCACCCCAAAGTAGGAGAGCTCCCTCCTGCAAGGCAAACAGG
>SRVM01016940.1:0-72216 GCA_007570785.1 Antilocapra americana | reverse complement strand
TGGGTATTCCCTTGTACGCTATTTGTTGCTTTTACCTTGTTGCTTTTAATATTTTTTCTCTGTATTTAATTTTTGTTAGTTTGATTAATATGTGTCTCAGCATGTTCCTTCTTGGGTTTATTCTGTTTGGGACTCTGTGCTTCCTGGATTTGGATGACTATTTCCTTTCCCATGTTAGAGATGTTTTCGACTATAATCTACATGCAGAGGCCTTGCCCCCAACACTTAAGACTGGCATTTCAAGTGGGAAACAGTAGTACCAGCACCTTGATTCTGAAAAGTGTTTTTATGATATTAAGATAGGGAAGACCTTCCCAAGGAGCACATGAACCCCAGAATATCTAAAGGAAAACACTGGTAGATTTGATCACTTTTTGAAATCGCAAAAAGAATAAAGTTAAAAGACAAATGGGGGGACTTCCCTGGTGGTGCAATGGCTAAGACTCTGTGCTCCCAGTGCTAGGGGCCAGAGTTCAGTCTCTGGTTAGGGAACTAGACCCCACATGCCACAACTAAGAGTTTGCATACTCCAACTGAAGATCTGGTATGCTGCAACTAAGACACAGTGCAGCCAAATAAATAAATAAATATATATTTTTAAAAAGACAAATGGGAAAAAATATTTGAAGCAAGCATCAAAGGATTAATATCCATGACATATAAATAGCTCCTATAAGTCAATAAGATATCATAAGAGAGAAAATGAGCAAAAATATAAAGATAATTCCTAGAAAAAGCATAAATGACTTAAAAACATTTATATGTATGTATGTATTTTATAACCTCATTAGTGATTAAGGATATATACATTTAAGATGATATTGTTTGACTATCAAATGGGAAATTTTTGAAAGATTAAAAATGCATCATGTTATTATGATAGGGTAAAGCCCAAACTGTATATGGTAGCTACTGTCCATAGATGGCCTCTAGCAACAGCAAAATTGCTCCTTTTTCTCTATGCATAGTGTTCCTCACATCAAGAGATGACGCTTATTTTCTCTCCTATTGGATCTAGGCTGCACAGTGGCTGCTTTTGTCAATAGAATGAGATGGAGATGATGTTCTAAACAAAAGCCTGAAAGAATGAGTAACTTCTGCTTCCTTTTTGGGAAACACTTCTTAGAACTCAGTTACTATGCTGAAAGAAACCAGGGCCACATGGAGAAGTCTTGTGGAATAGAGCCAAGTCACTTCAGCTGCTAGCCCCAACTGAGGCTGCCTCAACTACCAGCTATGTGAGTGAGCATCTTCTAGCCCATGATGATTTTGATCAGTAATGAACAGGACCCAATTACCATTTTACAATATCATTAACCAGATCAGTAATTTCTCTTTCCTAGGGAGGAGAGTTGGGAAGGCCAGAAAATATTAGTAGCCCCAGTCCATCAGTTGTTGAGATAGGAAATTTATTTTGCTCATAGGCGTGGTCTCTGATAAACCCCTGAGTTAAACCTATGTGCTCATCAAATTGCATCCTTCATGGGCCCAGTCTGTGATTGGGCTTTTAGATGGGCACCATGCACTACAGCTCTGTGTAGACTGAGGCCTGCTACCTGTTTCATACTCTCACCTCGTTCTTTACTCTGGGGTGACCCAGCTATGTGGGACTTTGACCCACTTATAAAATAAACCACAGCTTCCCATGAGTTGGGAAAAGGAGTGCAACCTATTTGAAGCCCACTTACTTCATCTACTGTGCATACGAGAGGACAGCTAGTAAAGAACAAGTTGGAGCAGTTAGTCCACTTTCCACCAGTTAGATGCCACTAGTGTTTAAAAGGAAATCAAGATGCAGTACTCCTCCAAAGGATAAATAATGCTCCCTCAGTACATTCCACTGCCCTACATACACTTGAATTCTCCCAGGTTCTAGATTAGGTAAATATTATCAAGTAGCTTGTGGATATCTGTTTTTTGTCTGCCCAATATCCCTTTTTCTAATGGAGAACTTTCCCTTCCCCATCCTTAGTGGTTCTAGTAACATTACCCCAGTGCAAGGGTGGGAAGGTGACCTAGGCCTAGACGATTCTGACGCTTCGTCCTACTGTCTGCAGTAGTCAGTCAAATGAGTGGGCATGCGACACAACTATAGCCAGTCGGAGTCACTACATGAAATGTGCTAGGATCGTGGTTGGGGAGTAAGGCTCTGTCCTTTTCTGGAATTGATGTTATGAGAATCCTAAAGCCAAAAGCTGCATGGGTCCATCTTTCCTGTGAGAGTTAGAGAGCCTGCTTAACAATGGACCTACCACAGAGGAGAACAAAGTGGAGAGAGAAAAAGAAAAACAGGGCCTGATGACATTGTCTAAATAACTGGATCCAGCAATACTTGATTCTAATAATAACCCTGAGGCTTTAATGAACCAACAAATTCCTTTTTTTGCTTAAGGGAATTCCAAGTTAGGTTTCTGTCAGGTGTGTCTGAAGAGTCTTAACTAGCAAAGGGCACTACCTTGATCCTTCCCTTGTATCTATATCCTGGATTCCATGAAATGGAGAATGCTAATTATTCACCCTTATCCAGACAAAATAGATTCATTCTTCAGAGGTCTTGATCATCAGTGTTAGAAGGTAAGAGGGTGGGGCAATTCTCTTAATATTTCATATTGAATATCTGAGAAAGAGAGATGAAGAGCCTTCTGATAATTCAGTAACTATTCAATTCAAAATACATATTGAGTAGCTATTATATAATTAGCCCTGTGCTTGCCATTATGTAAGAGTACAAGATAATCACTGCCATCAAATCTTGGTGACAAGATTTATGTATATGTGATACCTAAATAGCCACCCCAAGCTTAACACCATTTACAGGCCAGAATAAAATACACAGATAGCACGTACCACAAAAAACTGAGGAATTTCAAGATTTCCTGTTCAGGTGATGGAAAACCTCAAAGAGGAATCTTAGAAAGTATTAGCATGCTGAAACAGTTAGGAAATTTGGGTCCTCTGGACAAAGGGGCAGGTAGAAACTGTGGAGACCCACAGTTTATTCTGGTCCTATTTGTATATCTTCTCTGTGCCCCATAAAGTCTGAAACCTGTTGTTGCTCTTATTTATATTTCGGTCTTTTCCACTTACTGTGTGTTCTTCAAAGACAAGAACCAGGTCACATTCACCAGTGAGTCCCCAGCACCAAGCTTGCAGAATAGAATAAATGGTCAGTAGGTGGGTGTTGAATGGAGGGATGAATGGATGAGGCAGCATCACCTAGATCTGAGCTCTTGGACACCTACAGGCCATTCATGTTCTTACCTTCTTGCTACACTTCCTTTCTAATTTTCCTCTCTACCATGTAAGTATGCTTATTAATACACATGTCGTTTGCCAGGATACAAGATGCAAATAAGTGCTGGGGAAGTAACAAATTAGAGTCACTGTTCTACCTATTTCCCGAGGCCCTGAAGTCCTGTCTCTGCCAAGGGATTCCTGCCCAGAGCCAGAAGCTGCTCGCTCTCCTGCCAGCTTGCTATGCTGACAGCTCTAATTGCTAAATGAACAGTCTGTGTTTCTAGTGAGGGGAACGATTCTCAAAAGAGTATCTGGGCTCCTGCAACACCAGGAAGGGAACACGATATTGTGCAATCAGAAACTACCACCTCAGCAAGAGAGGTCAACCCTGGATTTTCCATTACAGGAGGGGTAAATTTGGAACCTGAAAGCATTCTTGGAATTTTGGTTTTAAAGTATAGTGAAACCCTTCAATCATTGGGAATGTGGGTGAGCTTTGCATTCAGAATGCAAGCTCCTATATAAACATAATTGTTTGCAAAAGATAAATTGGGTAGTAGTGGTGTTCGTGGGCTCTGCAAGCATATTCACAACATGAATCTTTAAAGTTCATCCATAAATAGATACTTGTTGGACATGTGCATGAGAGGTAAAGAAATCAAGAATTCTAAAACATGATCTTTAAAAAGATGACAATATTATTGAGGAATAAATCAGGCAGTCACAACACATAATTAAAAATGCTAGACAAAAATGATAAGGATGACAAAATAGATGCAAGCACTCAAGAGAAAAAAAATAATCACTCCCAATGTCCTTGAAATAGATGAATTTGTAAATGAATATTTAGATCATTGAAATCAAGATAGACCCAAGAAACTGCTGTAGAAATTCAGAAATTATCTTATCATCCAGCTCTAACCTCGTTTTGTATGCAAAGTCTCTATGCTAAAAACGTTTTGCCAAATGGATGTCAACACTAATAATTGATAACATATTTTCACACACATAGTCTTGATTTCTCATCAGGATAATCACTTACTACATCGTTGTATTTTAGTTTCTGATTGACCTATTTATAAAAGCTAAGGTTTTAGGCTTCTTATTTTTAACTTTTATTAAGAGCAATATTTAAACAGAAAAGTAGAAAGACTAGTACACAGGACTGTCATATTCTCATCACTTAAGTCCAATGTTGACTATTTGTCAACATTTTGTTGTATTGACTGTATCAATGAGTAATGTGCATGTATTGTTAAACCATTTCAAAGTTATTTTCAGTTATCATGAAGTTTACCCTTAAATATTTCATCTTGCAGCTCTAAAAAATTAAGAATATTCTCCCTATTAACCACAATACCACCATTACGCCAACAAAATGAACAATCATTTCCTAATGCTAGTATCTAGTACAGAGTTGTATTTTCCCAACTATTCCAAATATATTCCATAGCTGTTTTAGCTTGTTTTTTAAATGATTGCTGAAATCATCATTACCATTAAATTACTACTGTTAGTATCACTTGGATTCTTGATTATATTATATCCTTTCCTATCTTGTGTTAGGTTGACACCTAACACAAAAGAATTTAAGAGTGTCTAAGCCCTCTTTACAAGTCCTACTGCTGCTGCTAAGTCGCTTCAGTCGTGTCCGACTCTGTGCGATCACATAGATGGCAGCCCACCAGGCTCCTCTGTCCCTGGGAGTCTCCAGACAAGAATACTGGAGTAGGTTGCCATTTCCTTTTCCAATGTATGCATGCATGCTAAGTTGCTTCAGTTGTGGCCGACTCTGTGTGACCCCATAGACGGCAGCCCACAAGGCTCCTCTGTCCACAGGATTCTCTAGGCAAGAATATTGGAGTGGGTTGCTATTAGAAGTCCTAGCTACACTCTTTCCCCCATTTTTGGCCTTTGTTCCTCATCTTCCTTTGGCCTGGCTTCCATCTTTTAAATTTTGTCTGATTTTTTCATCTCTCAGCCCTGATATCATTGCTTTCTTCAGTCTTGACTTTGGCTCTCTTCTCTTTGGGATGTTTTTGGGACCTGCTTCTGGATCTCTTTCTCTCAGCTCTTCTAATTTATTTGACCAAATCAGTGCCAATATCAGCCAACTATGCCTTTGAGGTCTACTGGGGTCTCTATTGAGCAGGATGGAATGCTTTTGCACTTAGCTCACCTGAGTGGTGTGGAGGGGGATTTCAGGCTCCATGGAGGATCTGATGATCATAGTTCAGCCTATGCCAGTTGAATTATGGACATTGGTTGAACTATACCCTATCTTTGCCCTGTCTTCCATGGCTTCATTCTTGCTCCATCTCTTTATCTGGCATCTTCAGATTGATGCTTCATTGAACCTTATGTTTGGTGCTGTGCCCCAGGCTCAACTATAAAAAGGGTTTTTTCTGTATTCCAGTTGTATTTGGGCAGAGTCTTCCTTCTTAGGGTAGGTAGAGAAGGGCCAGATCAGGATGCACAGGTGTCTGGGGAAGTTAATGATTTGATGCTTCATTAAGTCAATGCTTAAGGAATATTGGTTCAGTGTTTCTTTAGAGAAAGAGTTACATGCTGTGTGGAGAGGCATAGAGAAGGACTATAGGTGTGGTATATGGCTACAGGTGTCATATACCATTTGCACATTTGACACAACAAAATAAAAGTTTGCAGTTAACTGGCCCCACTCTTCTTAGAAAATAATTGGAGAGATGAGAGGAGGCAATATTGCTGAACTTGAATTGGAGGAAGGGCCAGAGAGAGAGAGGACAGTAACCCAAATCACTTCATTCCAGTTGTTCTTGGAGGCAGTGTATCCAAAGCCAGCAATTAGTCCCATGCTGCCCACACTATCTGAGTTCTTTGGCCTCTCTAGACAAGACCAACAACCAGAGCCTCTCCTGAAGGAAGCATGCCTGCTGTCCACCAGCATTGCTTGGGCCCATGGAACCCCAGCTCCCCTGCCATTCAGTGTCAGAGATTCCAGGTACATAGTTGATGGGAAAGCTGAGGAGCTGTCCCATTATCACCACCCTTCCTAGTAAAAGTGCCCAGTTGAACATGTGCCCAGCCTGACTTTTTGCCTAGCAGCTGCATGCCCTCTGAAGCTGAAGCTCTACTCACATACCATGACACTCATTTCCAGGCCAGACACCAGTGATCTTTGTAAGATCTCACCAAGACCACCAGGGCTTCAACATAATTTATTATCCTCTCTGGGCAGCATTGATATTACTAATACTCATTCACTCCTTTCCTATTCTGAAAGTATCACAATTGACTCATTCAGAAGACAAGGTGATTTGTTAGGTCCCAGAAAGTTGCTCTATAATCCACAGGCTGCAGACTTCATCTCTACCCTGACCTTATCTCAGCCAGTCTAGTACTTTATAGTCTTTTTATTACAAAGTTATGAGGGCAAATGTATCTCAGGGGACTGTCAGGTCTGCTAACCTCAACTCTGCACCCATTTCTTATGGAAGAAAACCCCAGTGAAGGCCAAATGTTATCCCAGGCAATGGAATTCTAGTCTAAAATCAGATTTTAGTCATGGTTTCCTAAGGGCCCCACGTCTGAGAGTAAGACATGCATCCCATCACAGCCGGTAGCAGCTGCCACATGTAGGGTGTTCTGTTCAAACCAGGCAGACCACCTCTTATAAATATTCTGCATTTTCAAACCCATACACTCTAGACAACCGAAACTGCCAGGAAGCATGACTTCAGGTTGATGTTCTGTCGCCATGCTACTTGACTAGATTTCACTAGCCCTGAATATAGTCTATGAAGTATAGAATCAAAAATGACATCCTGTGTATTACTGCTATGTGAGACTTCCATCCTGAAGTTAGGGGATGTGTGGGAAGCCTGAGGAACTGCTGCCTTCCCTCTAATTCCCAGTGCTTCCTTGCATGTTTCTGACCCACCCTCCTAGCGTGGACATTTTTTATATTAGCCCGTATCTTTGCCTCCAAGGCCAATCTGTTAATCTTCCTTCAGAATCGTTTGACTGCTAACCTAGCCCCCAGTTCACCTCTCAGTTTAGAAGGGTATGTCTTTGTCCACCTGAACACTGCCCACCACACACAGCGATGACCAAAGAGAACATCTCATTCAAAAACTCAAAGGAAACCTACCATCACCATCACTGTGCTCTGCAAAGCTCCTTGTCCCCACGGGGTTTATGTTCAGCTCTCTAGTCAGAATACCCGCACCGTGTTTTCCATGTCCCCCTCCACTACCAACCTGCATAGTCATGATGCTTCAACTACTCTAGTGTCCACTTGACCTGGAGTCTTCAAACCCATCAGATGAGCCTGTGGATCAGAAGTGAGAGAATAATAAAGACAAGAATTTCTCATTTTAATTCGGCTCCTTCCCTAGAAATTAACTGGCATCCTCAATTTTACTTCCAACTTGTTTTCATCTCAGCTCTCCTCAGCTCTTGATTCTTGACTTTGTCATCACTATACCTACCTTTTATATGCACTGAATGAATTTGGCTTTCTGGCTTGATCCATCGATTTTATGAAAACGCTACCTTGTGCTCATTGCTCTGGTACATCAGTCATGATAGGGAAAGTCAGACTGTGGTACCAAACAATTCCAATGTCTCATAGCCTTAATATAACAAGGTTTGTCACTTATTCTCTTTGTCTGGTGTGAGGAGGCAAGGGGCTGTGCTCATTGTAGGTACTCAAATGACCGAAGCTGATGGAGGTTGCATCTCAGCACCTCAGCTCTCTTCCTACAAAATTGTGGTAGGAGGAAGGTGTGGCATATAATGTGCTTGCTCTGAAGATGTCTACCAGAAATAACACACACAGCTTCTACTCACAGTTCACTGGAGAAAGCAAATCAGATGCCTGTGTCTAACTTTAAAAGGGAAGGGAAAGTCTAATCTACCATGAACCTAGAAAAAAAATTATTAGAGTATTTGTTAATGATCTTAATGAGAGGCCCATTGGGCTCTGGCCCATTTGTTTGTCACCCCTAGCCAAGGCCCACCCAGTGCTCCTGTCCCCTCTGTCTCTCTTTGTTCTTGGAAGAAACTTCCATTCTTTCACGCCTATTCACTCATCCCATTTTGGCTCTACGACGTGGCTTCCACTCTCTGCCTTGCCCCTAAGATGAACTCCCAGGTGTGGGATCCCTACTTTTACCTCTGATTCTGATCTCTTCCTTTTGGCTTCAGCCCACATAGAAATCAGAAAGAATTTCTGTACCCATATGTCATGGCTGGAACCTACCACAGCTAGATTAGTCCTTGTCTCCCCCCCTTTCTGACAGTGGAGGTTTAGATACTCAAAGGCCCAGCCTTGCAGCTGGAGGACAAATACCAAAGCTGTGTCCAAGGAAGGGTGCCAAGGCTGAGGAACTCAGCCAAATCTAGTCACCATGCAAGGAGCCAGAGGCAAGAAATAGTATCCTGAGACAAGGTCAGGGAGCCAGGGAACATGAGAGTGAAAACCAGCAGGGCAGACGCTGCAAATAGAAACTCCATAAACAAGGTCCCATATCCACACTTTAGGGTTTTCTAATTAAATCTTGTTAATCAAAGTAATACTTGCACACGTTTTACAAAATCAGTTGGTTTTCCAAGGCTTTCAATGAAAACGGCCAGTTCCATTCTCTACGATTGAGGCAAACTTTTTCAACTTTTTAGCTTTTTCTTTTGATACATATATCTTCATATGTTAATAATTTGGTTATATATTCTTGAATTTTTTGTTTTAGTTTTAAACTATCTGTTTAGTCTAGCTAGTGCCCTTCTGCTGTGAAATAAGGGAAATTAGCTCTCATGTGCCCGTATCTACTTTCCCACTCCCTGCTTTCCAGTGTTAATCCATATTCAGTGTCAGCTTGAGGCTGACTATGTAAATACTGTCACAGAGGCAAGAGCATAATACGAGTAAGAACTCTGGAGGCAGATTCTCTGAATTTGAATCCTGCCTCCATCGCTAGCTGTGTGTATTAGACTAAATAATATATTCTCAAAGATGCCAATGCCCTAATTTCCAGAACCTGTGGCTAGTTTACTCTGTGTGGTAAAAGAGACTTTGTAGATGTGATTAAGTCAAGGATTTTGACTTATATATTTTCACTAATTATCCTGGGTTACCAGGTGGACCCAGTGTAATCATATGTCATATTAAGAGGAAGGCAGAAGAGTCAGAGAGAGAAGATATAAGGATGGAAGCAGAAGTCAGAGGGAGAGAAGATGCCTCACTGCTTACTTTAAAGATGGAGGCCATGGGCCAGGGAACATAGGTGGCCTCCAGAAGATGGAAAAGGCAAGGAAATGAACTCTCCCTTAGAGCCTCCAAATAGAACGCAGGCCTGCAGACACCTTGATTTTAGCTCATTGAAACCTATTTTGGACCTCAAGGTTTTAGAACTTCAAGATAATAAATGTATATCGCTTTAAACAATTAGGTTTGTGGTACTTTGTTAGAGTAAAAAGAGGAAATGAATACACTGTGTGACCTTCAACGAGGTCCTTTTGCCAAAGATTTCTTATCTGCAGAATGACTTCCCTGATGGACCAGTGGTTAAGAATCCACCTACCATTGCAGGGGGCAGAGGTTCATTTCCTTGTACAGGAAGATTCCACATGCCACCAGACAACTAACCTCACCCTCCACAACAAGAGCAGCCATCTCAGTGAGAAGCCCGCACACTGCGACTAGAGAGTAGCTCTTGCTCACCACAACTAGGGAAAGCCTGCACATAGCCACGAAGATGCAGCGCAGTGATAAATAAATAAAATAATTTTTTTAAAGCCAAGAGGTAAATGTCAGTTTAAAAAAGTGAGCTACTAAGAGGATTGTGCATGCGTGCTAAGTCACTTCAGTGGTGTCCGACTCTTTGTGACCCTGTGGAAGCCAGGCTTCCCTGTCCGTGGAACTCTCCAGGCAAGAATACTGGAGTGGGTTGCTATGCCCTCCTCTAGAGTATCTTCCCAACCCAGTGACTGAACCTGAGTCTCATGTCTCCTGCATTGCAGGTGGGTTCTTTACCACTGAGCCACCTGCGAAGTCACTGTGAGGATTGAAGTTAATAAATGTAAAATAGTTGAAACAGTGCCTAACACATAGTAAGTGCTATGTGTGTATTTGCTATTATTGTTTGTAGCTAAGCCACCAAGAGGAGTATGATTTTGTGCCTTTTCTTTTGTCTTTTTCTTACACTTATTAGTCTTCATATTCATAGAAGGCCCTCTTAGTCTTCTGTGAATTTATCACTAACTCATCTGAAGCTATAAAATTGCCTGTTAGTACAGCCATACGTATAACTGATGTATGCAATCAGTTATTTTCTGGGAGACATCACTTCTGGAGTCCTGAGTTCTCATCTCCACTCTGAGCGGGTTTCTGTCTGCATGCAGCACAGCTACTGCCCCTTCGTTGTTCTTCTGGGTTTCCCTTTCATTCTTCTGTTCTAGCTCCCATTTTCCTTGGTTTGATGTCTTCCTCTTTCTTTTTCTCCACATTTACTGAGATACAATTGTGCCCAGTGGTTAAGATTTTGCCTTCCAATGCAGGAGGTTTGGATTCAGTCACTGTTGGGAAGCTGAGTCCACATGCCTTGTGGACAAAAAACCAAAACATAAGACAGAAGCAATATTGTAACAAATTCAATAAAGACATTAAAATGTTTTTAAATAAACTAAAAAAGAAATGTGTTTTTGATAGATCTATTTATTTAATCAGATAAAGCTTAAAAAAAAAAGCTTAAAACAAGAGTAGACAATCCTGAAAGGACATATACCTTATAACCCAAGTTCAAAATACATGAAGGATTATGACTAGTGATTCTAGTTGTGCAGCATAATGACCCTGGGGATGGTACCCCCTCCCCACTCTTCACATTATTCATGTCTCCGTTCAATGCTCCTTCTTCAAATGGCCCTTAAACCATTAAACCTAAAACAACCATTTCCTTAACCTTGCTTTATTTTTTTTGTAGTGCTTAGTCAAAGCATGACATTTTATTATTTTTTTTAATTTTCATATTGGAGTACAACTGACTTACAATGTTGTGTTAGTTTCAGGTGTACAGAAAGTGATTCGTGTATAATATATCTATTCTTTTTCAAGTTTTTTTCAAATTCTTCTTAAAATTTTTGAAATTCTTTTTCCATAAGGTTATTTCAGAATATTGAGTAGAATTCCCTGTACAATACCATGTCTGAAAGATTGCAGAGTAGAAGGATGTATGCTTATCTTCCACTGTGAGAACACCGCTATACAACCAGTGACAGGATGATGTTGGAACCCAAGAAAAAAAGATATCCCATGTCCAAGGACAAAGGAGAAGCCACAATAAGATGGTAGGAGGGGTGCAATCATGTTTAAATCAAGCCCCATACCCACCAGAGACTCTTGGAGGGCACAAAGAAAAACCTGGTGTGTACCGAGACACAGGGAAAGGAGCATTGCAGCCCACAGAAGACTGAGCCAGACCTGCCTGTGAGTGTTTGAGGGTCTCCTGCAGAGGCCTGGGTCAGCACTGCAGTGCATGGACACTGGCAGCAGCAGTCCTGGGAGGTGCAGTGTGCGGCATGAGTCATCTTGAAGGAGGTCGCCATTAGCCCCACCATAGAGCTGCCAGTCATCTGAGTTAAATTCGCCCATTCCAGTCCATTTTAGTTCACTGATTCCTAAAATGTCGATGTTCACTCTTGCCATCTCCTATTTGATCACTTCCAATTTACCCTGATACATGAACCTAACATTCCAGGTTTCTATGCAATATCGTTTTTTACAGCATCAGACTTTACTTCCACCACCAGTCATGTCCACAACTGGGCGTTGTTTTTCCTTTGGCTCCATCTCTTCATTCTTCTGGAGTTATTTCTCCACTCTTCTCCAGTAGCATACTGCACACCTACCAACCTGGGGAGTTCATCTTTTAGTTTCGTATTTTTTTGCCTTTTCATACTTTTCATGGGGTTCTGAAGGCAAGAATACTGAAGTGGTTTGTCATTGCCTTCTCCAGTGGACCACATTTTGTCAGAACTCTCCACCATGACCCGTCCGTCTTTGTTACTTTGCCAACAAAGGTCTGTCTAGTCAAAGCTGTTTTTTCCAGTAGTCATGTATGGATGTGAGAGTTGGACTGTAAAGAAAGCTGAGCACTGAAGAACTGATGCTTCTGAACTGTGGTGTTGGAGAGGACTCTTGAGAGTCCCTTGGACTGCAAGGAGATCCAGCCAGTCCATCCTAAAGGAGATCAGACCAGGGTGTTTATTGGAAGGACTGATGTTAAAGCTGAAGCTCCACTACTTTGGCCACCTGATGCAAAGAGCTGACTCCTTAGAAAAGACTCTGATACTGGGAAAGATTGAAGGCAGGAAGAGAAGGGGATAACAGAACGAGATGGTTGGATGGCATCACCAACTCTATGGACGTAAGTTTGAGCAAGCTTCAGGAGTTGGTGATGGACAGGGAAGCCTGGCATGCTGCAGTCCATGGGGTCACAGAGAGTTGGACACAACTGAGTGACTGAACTGAACTGAACTGAGAACTGCTGGTGGGTGATCCACAAACTGGAAAACAATTACACCAAAGAAGTTCTCGCACTGTTATGAAAGTTCTAGGCCCCAAAACAGCCTTCCCAACCTGCGGATCTTTAGCAAAGGGACTAGGAATCCTCAGGGAATCTGACTTTGAAGGTCAGTGAGATTTGATTACAGAACTTCCACAGGACTGGGGAAACAGAGACTTGGAGGGCACAGACGAAACCTTGGACTAGGACCCAGGACCCAGGAGAAAGGAGCAGTGACCCCACAAGAGACTGACCCAGACTTTCCTGTGAGTGTTTGGGAGTCTCCAGCCGAGGCATGGGTCAAAAGTGGCTACCACAGGATCAGCAGCTCTGGCAGCAGCAGTCCTGGGAGGCTCAGGGTGCTGGCCTAAGTCCTCTTGGAGAAGGCGGTCATTATCCCTACTGTAAAGCCTATAGCCTACCATAGAGACTGCAAACTCTAGGACTGGGCTGCCTCAGGCCAGACTACAGGGAGGGAGCACAGCCCCACCCATCAGCAGGTTAAAGGAGGTCATTGTTGATTATCTGTTTTATATATAGTAGTGTGTACATATTAATCCCAATCTCCTAATTTATCCCTCCACCCACCTTTCCCCTTTGGTAGCCACTAGTTTATTTAGTCTGAGTCTGTTTCTGTTTTGTAATAAGTTTATTTTTTATCCTTTTTTTAGATTCCACATATATGTGATATCATATAATATGTCTTTCTCTGACTTACTTTATTCAGTATAATCTCTAGGTCCATCCATGTTGATGCAAATGGCATTATTTCACTCCTTTTTATGGCTGAATAATATTCCATTGTATACATGTACCACATTTCTTATCCTTTCATCTGTTGATGGATATTTTGGTTGCTTCCATGTCTTGGCTATTGCAAATAGTGCTGCAGTGAACATTCAGATGCATATATCTTTTTGAATTACTGTTTTCTCCAGATATATACACCAGAGTGGGATTGCAGGTTCACTTTGTAGCTCTAGTTTTAGTTTTTTAAGGAACTTCCATATTGTTCTTTAGAGTGGCTGTACCAATCTACATTCCCACCAACAGTGTAGGAGGGGTCCTTTTTCTTCACACCTTTTCCAGCATATTTATTTGTAAACTTTTTATGATGGCCATGAGGTGATGGAATTTCAGTTGAGCTATTTCAAATCCTGAAAGATGATGCTGTGAAAGTGCTGCACTCAATATGCCAGCACATTTGGAAAACTCAGCAGTGGCCACAGGACTGGAAAAGGGCAGTTTTCATTCCAATCCCAAAGAAAGGCAATGCCAAAGAACGCTCAAACTACTGCACAGTTGCACTCATCTCATACGCTAGTAAAGTAGTGCTCAAAATTCTCCAAGCCAGGTTTCAGCAATACGTTAACCATGAACTTCCAGATGTTCAAGCTGGTTTTAGAAAAGGCAGAGGAACCAGAGATCAAATTGCAACGTCTGCTGGATCATCGAAAAAGCAAGAGAGTTCCAGAAAAAATATCTATTTCTGCTTTATTGACTATGCCAAAGCCTTTGATGTGTGGATCACAATAAACTGTGGAAAATTCTGAAAGAGATGGGAATACCAGACCACCTGACCTGCCTCTTGAAAAACCTGTATGCAGGTCAGGAAGCAACAGAATTGGACATGGAACAACAGACTGGTTCCAAATAGGAAAAGGAGTACGTCAAGGCTGCTTATTTAAGTTATATGCAGAGTACATCATGAGAAATGCTGGGCTGGAGGAAGCACAAACTGGAATCAAGATTACTGGGAGAAATATCAATAACCTCAGATGGGCAGATGACACCACCCTTCTGGCAGAAAGTGAAGAACTAAAGAACCTCTTGATGAAAGTGAAAGAGGAGAGTGAAAAAGTTGGCTTAAAGCTCAACATTCAGAAAACTAAGATCATGGCATCTGGTCCCATTACTTCATGGCAAATATACGGGGAGACAGTGGAAACAGTGGCTGACTATTTTTCTAGGCTCCAAAATCACTGCAGATGATGACTGCAGCCATGAAAATAAAAGACACTTACTCCTTGGAAGGAAAGTTATGACCAACCTAGATAGCATATTAAAAAGCAGAGACATTACTTTGTCAACAAAGGTCCGTCTAGTCAAGGCTATGGTTTTTCCAGTAGTCTTGTATGGATGTGAGAGTTGGACTATAAAGAAAGCTGAGTGCTGAAGAATTGATTCTTTTGAACCGTGGCATTGGAGAAGACTCTTGAGAGTTCCTTGGACTGCAAGGACATCCAACCAGTCCATCCTGAAGGAGATCAGTCCTGGGTGTTCATTGGAAGGACTGATGTTGAAGCTGAAACTGCAATCCTTTGGCCACCTGATGCGAAGAACTGACTCACTGGAAAAGACCCTGATGCTGGGAAAGACTGAGGGTAGGAGAGAAAGGGGAGACAGAGGATGAGGTAGTTGGATGGCATCACCGACTCAATGGACATAGGTTCGGGTGGACTCCGGGAGTTGGTGATGGACAGGGAGGCCTGGGGTGCTGCAGTTCATCGGGTGGCAAACAGTCAGAATGACTGACTGAACTGAACTGATTCTGACTGAGCTGTTTTATTATTTATTGATTACTTGTTTATAAGCACCTCGGGTGCAGCCTCACTGTCTTGTCTATATTATACACCCAGAGCTTGGATTGGAGCTTGGACCATCATCAATCACTTACTTAGCCTCTACTCTATGTTATGGATACAGTTAACATGAGAGGTAGGGAAGAACAAAGATGTATAAAAACTTCCATAAGGAAATCCCACTCCGTAAAAGGATAAACTTCAAAAGTCTTGGCAAGCAAAGACTGGACATCGTAAATCCAAGGGGATGGGAAGGTTTTATTTTTTAAATATTCAAGAAGCTAGATTTGTCTCTGGACATATGGAAGAGCCCCTCTGCTTCCCTCCAGCCCCTCCAAAAAGCCCAAGTTCCCCAATTTTTTCAACGGAGGGCTGCATCAGGTTCCAGCCAGCCTTTCCCAAAGCACCTCCCTTGGTAACTGACAGCTGGGGAAATCCCAGGGAAGCCCGCCTCCAGGTCCGTTCCCTCCGCCCCCACACTAGACTAGCGGCGCAACTCGGTGGGAGTGGCTGCTGTTTCAGCCAATGGAAGCAAAGGGGAGCAGGAGCCTGTGTAAACAAACCCAGAGTTGCCGGGCGTGGGCTCCTCCCCTACGTGGGGCCGGACGGATCCTTGGCCTAATGCCTTATCCGGGAAAAGCATCGCGTCCTTTCAGCCTATCAGAGCTGGTGCCTCTCGCAGGGAGACGCTCATCCCGGAGGGAAAGAACGCAGGGAGCGAAAAGACAGCCACAAATACCAATCAGAAGCTGAAGTTTCTGCGGGCGTGGGCGGGAACTGCTTTCCATTTAGGCCAATGAACAGCACACGTGCCCCTCTAGGTGGCTGAGCGGCACCCTCTCTGGCCCAATAGACAAATGGGGCGGTGCCCAGCAACCAATTGCTTGGGTTCGGGGGCGGGGTGAGGAGCGCTTGTGGAGAAAGAGGTAACCTGACTAGTAGGAGAGGCGCTCCGCCGGTTCTGTGGCTCACGCTTTGGTACTAGGGGCCGGGACTCTTCTGGCGACGGCGACCTCCGCGGCGACGGCTGAGATTCTCGAAAGAGTCGCGGAGGACGGTCCGGAGGAGGGGCTTCTGGTTAACGCAGGTGGGCTAGCGCGCCGGGCTGCCGCAGAGAGAGCGCCCGGGAAGCGCCGCTCTCCCGGCTCGGGGGCCCTGCGCCTCCCGCTGCGCTGCCCTCGGGGCTGTGAGGGGCGGGCCCGCCTGCCCGAGGGTAAGCCGGCAGGTCCCGCGCCGCGGCCCTCGACGAGAGGGGGCGAGCGCCGCCGTCAGCCCCTGCCCCTCGGGGGCGCCGGGCGGTCTGTGGCCCCTCGCTCCCGGCACCCGCACGCTTCTGACCCCGCGCTCGACTCCCCTGCCCCCTGCCCCACCCCCTAGTCCCCTTCTGACACTCGGACTGCAGTCTCTGGCTTGCGTGTCCCTTTACTGCCCGAGTGGGTGCCACGATGCTAGGCAAACTGACCGGTGCCGCCTCCTGCCGTCCTCCTCCCGGAGATGCCAAGGTGGAGGAGGTGCGCATCTCGCCCCTCCCCCATTCGGGGGACCCCCCCCAACCACCACCCCCACCCAATTTGCGTTTCTTAAACAGTCTCCCCTTCCCGCGTTCTTCTAGCCTTCATTGTTGATAACCTCTTGTGAGTTAGGGACCTTGGCCTCTTCTCTTCATCCTTCCCTTCAGCGAGTCGGCCCTTTGCTCCCTCCCACCCCCTAAATTGCGTCCTCATCTCTCATAGAAACTAACATTTTCCACTTGCCCCTACCAGGCAGCTGGAAGGTGAACCCAAGAGACGCGGAATATACAGTACGAGGAGCTTTTGAAGGTTGGGGACTTTGATCAGCTTTGTTAATGGTAGCCGCTTCTTGCCTTCCTGAAAACGGCACTTGATCATTATCTCCTTTATGGAATTTGCCCCATTATAGTTGTTTGGTGATCATTTTTGGAAATGCACATGAGAAGGGTTTACTGGAAGCAAGGAAATTTTAAATTATTATTATTTTTTGTACTTAAATAGAATTGGGTTATACTTTAACAGCTTAACTGGGGTGTTGGAGAGTTTTCAGTATAAGTAATGGCTTGACCACCCTACTTTGTCATAAAATATAGGACATATTTTGGCTATATGGCACTGTGATTTGGATAATATAGCATTAATCTCTTTAAAAATAGCTTTTTGTATTCCCCTCTCACAGAGAATTTGTATTCACCTTCATAATATATCAGTTTGGGTTTCATTAGTGGTGGTTCTAGCCATATGTTTCTAGATAAAGTACAGACTATGTTGTGCCTAAATAAAATATGCCAAGAATTTTTATGGGGAAAAAGTAACCTATCATCCTCAGTTTTGATTGAGACTTTAGGGTTTTGAAAATATTAATTTGGATGTTAGACAGTGAGGATTTTGTTTTAGGGGATTGAGGAAATTGAAGTATGGGGATGAGCCAGATGGGTCTTTCATCCTGTGTGCAATGGGGGAAGGGAGGAAGAAAGAAAATACAGGTGTCCAAAGCCTTGTAGATTCGAACTGTGCTTAGTTTCACGACTTTACATAAATTGAAGTTATTTTTCCTAGTTCTTAGTGGGGAAATGTAAGCAGTGAGTTTAACATTGTGTCTGTTGTGTTTTAGCCAGAATTTTACAAGCCTTTGTGTAAAATTCTTGTTGTTTTCCTTATCTTATTTGTGACATATGTCAATACTGCCTTGTATTTTACTATGGTAAAACTGTATCTTATATGTAGAGAAGTCTAATAGAATTAAAAGGAGTTTAATCTGAAGAGGCAGCATTGTCTAATGGACCATATGTTTGAGCCCTGTTAACATGGAAAATCACACTGAAAAGAGGAAAATCTTAAAACTGCTCTAATAAATGCCTAGATGTCTAGAATACAGCAACAAAATTATGACAGAATTATAGCAATCATCAAATAAAAGTCCTAGACAAATTATAAACCTATGAGTTAGTTATTTCACTATTGTGAGTTGGAATAAGGCTGCAGTTGAAAACCAAACTTCTTTTTGTACCATCTTTTCAGATGTATTTGTGCTTAGTAGTTACTCCTTCGCATATTTCAAGCCATAACTATGATTTCTTCTAGAGACCTTGCCTTTAAGGAGCTGATAGTTTGGTGGAAGAGAGACCTGTAAACCAAGAATTAAATGTAGAGAGAGGTTCCGTCGTGTAAGATGTGTACAGGGTGTACAGAAGCACTGCGGCCGGGTGTTCTGGCCCCATGTCCTCCTGCTGTAGACCTTCTGAAGTGCCTTTTCCCAAACTACCTGCTTATTGCACATACTTGGGCTTATCTCTGTAGGTCCTGTTCTCTCTTAAAAGACTTTTCCATACCTTATGTGCCTGGTGAGGTCCTACTTGAAAATCTTACTGAAGTCTCACACTGCCTCACCTCCATTCAAATAATTATTATCCATATTTTTGTTATCTCATTATAAATAATTACAGTTGATTCTCACTATTCATGAGAATATGTAAAATCACACAGAGCACTACGTTAGTGAATACTGAACGATTGCTCCTAAAGAAAGTATGTTCATATCTCACATAGATTTTAATCTTTTCCTAAATACAACTCATTCTGGTAGATTCTGTTTCTTTATTTTACAGAAGAGAAAATGAGGTACAGAAGTGTTAAGTGACTTGCCTGAGGCCAACCCCTAACAGTTGCCAGAGTTCAGATTGAAACCTTGCCCTGCTGGCGGGCCCCCTTCCCTGCCCCCACTCAAGCCGGAGCTTCCTGCACTGCACTGCCCCCTACTGACCTGCGTCCTTTGTCATCTCCGCAAAAGCTGAAACTAAAAAAAACAGAGCACTGCCTAGTTTGACTGTATCTGGGAGCGTTCTCAGGAGTGACTCAAAATTTTTGCCACTGTGCATGTCTATGAATGACTGCAAAAGCACCATCAGTGTTGATTTAGGGGTTACAAGTAAATTTTTGCAAGTAGGCAAATTCGCAAATACAGGATCCACAAATAATGAGGATCCAGTGTACTTGCAAATGAGCCCTGGAATCTATTTCAGGGTAACCCTCCCTGCAACTCACTGTAGAATGTACCTTTAACTTCTTTGGGAATTCATTCTCTTATTCATTTATTCAACAAATATTTATTAAGCACTTACTGTAAGCCAAGCTCTGTTTTAGACTGGGTATACAAACTACAGGTTAAGGTGCTGCCCTTGTAGATGCTTCATTTGAATAACAAAGACAGGCAGCTAATAGTCTGGAGCTCAGGAGAGAGGTCTAGTTTGGAATTAGAGATTAATTTGACCAAGATAAAGCCCTGTGTGGCCCCTCCCACTTCACATCCTCTAACATACTGATTTCCAGTACCTTTCTGCTCTACTCCATGCATATACTCTTCCTTTTGAGCCTCTCTACTTGTCATTAGTTGATTTTGAGGCTGTTTACTCACATAGCTGGTAGGATATTATAGAAGCATCAGATTGATCTGGTCTTTAATTTCTACGTTTGCCACCTACCACCTGAGTGACTTTGGTCAAGCTGTTGAACTTGTTGAACTTGTTGAAGCCTGTTTCCTGATTTCAGAAGTGGTGATCTGATGTGCTAGGCCCTTGTTGGTTGCAAAGAAGAGACACACACATTACTTTTGATGACGAGGGTTTAATGTAAACTAGAGTGGACTATCATCTTAGCCACCATATTGTCTGTTGGCTCTAGTGCTTTCAGAACCTTAGGATAGGTTTAGGATTTAAGCTCTGAAGACCTACTTTCTTTTGTTTTGTTCACTCAACATTTGTGTTTCTTAAGAGAGAGTATCTGACTGGATTGTTTTGTCACCTTCCAAATGGAGGACTCCTATACAGCAAAATTGTGAACCAAGCCATTGTCCTAAGTGATCTTCCTCACGTTCAGCCTGTGGATTGTCTTTAGTTAGAGTTCTGAGTTTGGTCCAGCAGTTGATAGCGAAAGAAGTAGGATTGGTTTCATGTATTATTTATGACACAGACTATAACATATACAGAAAGGACCCCTTGGTGACAGTTTCTTCTGAAACCAACTGAGTATAGAGTGGTCCTTAGAGTTTCATGGACTTCTGTCCTATTCAAATACCTGTTTACCAAGACCATAGACAGTGTTTAATAAAGCTGTCAAAAACAGCAAAGTAATTGTTACATGTCAAATATTGCATAACTCTTCCTTTTGATGTTGCATTTGACATTATTATAGTGCGATTATTTGTTTATATGGCTGTCTTCTTTACTAGACTATGCTCCATGAGGGAGGATTAACATCTTCATTCTCTATCCTTGGCACGTAGTTCTGTGCCTGAGGCATGGTAATAAATGCACAAATGGCTGACTTAAGAAATTCCTTAACTCTTCCTGAAAGGATGGAAGGATAGGAAAGCTACCCAGAGAAAATATTGTTTAAGCTGGTTCTTAAAGAATGAGTAGGATGGTTTTCCAGATGAATAAAACCTTGAGGCAGCATTCCAAATAGGGACTAGCAGGTGCAAAGGCACAGAGATATAAAAAGATAATGAAGTTTATTATATACTCCTAGCAGATTAAAACAACAAACAAAATTTAAAAACCATCAGTAGGCTTGGTCAGAAGGCATGTCACAACTGAATTAACTTATGATCATAACTGCTCAGTAACAGATGCAAATTTTAGGGAGAAAGTATAATATTCTCAGGTTGTTGGCAAGGTATCTACAGTTTAGAAATACAAATATTGACTTTTGGGAACTATTACACTGTAGTGAATTCATCATGAAGGTCATTATGTGTATGTATTGTTCAAGGTGCTGCAAATGTAATCAAACTTACTCTCAAGAAGCTAACAGGCTAGCCAGGAGACATATAAAATATTTATTGTGTAAGTGAGGTAATAGAGATGGGAATAAAGTGCTGTCTGAACCAGGTGAAAGGAGTGTTTAGTATGAAACGCTGGAGGAAGATTTCTCAAGTGAGGTTGTATTTGAGCTGGGCCTTAGTGGGTGGTGAGGAGTTAGGAGTGTACTAGATCAAAAATAGGGACTTTGTGAAGACAATTAGTGGTAGAAAAGATTTAAGAATTATCCCTTTTTGCTACATCTGTTTTGGGCATTCAGTTAATAGTTAACATTTGTCCAGGCAGTGTCTATGAGCATAAGATGCGAATAGTTATGCCATAGTAGAATTTTGTGTCAAAATAAACTGGGTTAGAGTTTTCTGAAATACAGGGCATCTCCAAAGTCTTTATTATGTTAACATCCTTTGTGAATCATGGCCCTCCAAAAGGGCTACATGGTATTCAGCCCACCCCAACAGCATACCTAAACATCTTTTGAAACAGAATTATGTGAGACAGAATTTGAGGAATGATGAATTAAAATATATGTTTACCAAACCGAGATTTATCAGTCGTCTCCATGTCTGCTATAAAATAATGTATAATTCTATAATCTCATAGAAAAGAAGGAGAGGAAGGAGAGACATTTGGAGAGAAAGAATACATTCTAGCCAAGTTATTATCATCTTGGTCAATATGTCCCAAATTTAAAAAATACTTATTATATGATCACCTCCTCCCTTGAAAAGTATGGCTTGTTCTTATTTCGAAATTCTACAAGGTGATCAGATACACCCTGGGAAGGTACAGAACCAGAGCAGGAGTCAGTGGTGGGGGCAGAGGCAGAGGCCGTCTTGGAATGGTACTCTTCCACCTTCAGAGAATGCTGCTTTTATTTTGCATTCATTTTAGGCCATATTAGACATATATGTAGGGCATTTTAAGAAATGCCCTTTTCTGACTCTGGAATTTCAGAGGTCGATTGCCAATGTTTTCTTTTCAATAAGATTTGATTATATGAGAATTAATTAATGACCTTGCTGCATAATTTTAATTCATCTGTCAAATTATGATTATGATTAACTCCCAAGGTATTGTTAAAACTAAGGAAGCAATGATCATGTGTTTTATATGAATTTGAAGTCAGAAGATCTGTGTTTGAGATTGGTCTCTGCCAACTTTCTATTTGAATGACCTTGGGAAACAACTGCTTCACCATCTGTAGCCTCTTTTTACATTTTTTTTCCTTTCCCGTTTTGACAAAATGACAATACATAGGGGTAATATAAGAATTAAATGATGCAGATAAACACTTTATGAACTATGAAGTGGTATACAGATAAAAGACAGACTGAAGAAATGCATCCAGTTTAATTTTCATTAACATTTTTAGTTTTTAATTTTATATTATAAAAATAGTACTTACTTTTCCACAGTAAAATTAAAAAGTATTGATAGGCAAAAGCAGGGGAAAGCTACAAAGCACTTCATAGATCTACCATACTGGGACAATGGTTAACATTTTGATGGATATATACTTTCTATGCATATTTGTGTGTGCATATGCATTATTTAATAGAAACAGATTTGTCTTGGGTGTTTTCTTGGGGTCACTTTATTTTTCTAGGTCCCCTAAGAGTACATTTGCATGGTTCAAGGAATTGTTAAGTCTTTTACTACGTATTGCTATGTATAATGAGAACAGGAGCTGACTTCTCATCCTGGTGAAATGTGTCACCTTGCAGTAATCTAATATCCTGCACTACTTCAGAAGCATCATGAAAGACACATTCAGAAATGAACTTGAAGTATTTACATAGTTATGCTTGGTATTGTTTATAGTAGCATGAAAAGGATAACGCCAGTGTATCAACAGGAGCTAATTAAGTAAACCTTGATACATCCAAAACCATGGAATATGGTATAGCTGTAAAAAGAATGAGGAAGAGAGAAACAAGGGTAGAATAAGAATATGCATTGCTTATAATTTGCAAAAAGAAATTCTGAAATGATATCTAAGAAACCAATGAAAGAAATAGCAGTGGGAATCATATTTTACTGTATATGCCTTTATACACGCGTGCCTGCCATGCTGCCTCAGTTGCCGTCTCCTTGCGACCCCGTGGACTCTAGCCCACCAAGCTCCTCCGTCCATGGGACTCTCCAAACAAGAGTACTGTGGTGGGCTGCCATGCCCTCCTCCAGGGACCTTCCCAACCCAGGGATCAAACCCATGTCTTTTATGTCTCCTTCATTGGCAGCAGGTTCTTTATCACTAGCGCCACCTGGGAAGCCCATATATGTATATAATAAAATTTTTTTGAATCATATGTCTGCATTACCTTTTCCAAAAAATGAGTGAATAAATGAATGAATGGATGAAATGGAGTGAAGAGAAAGAGAGGAAAAACAGGGATCTGAGGTGCTGCCCATCTCTTTAGTATCAGGTGCATACATATAATGGAAAAGATTGGACGAGAGGCCTCAGGAAGGAGTTGGCAGCTTTATTTCTCTTGTTTACTCAGTTTTGTATATTTAAAAAAATATTGAAACTGCCAAATGGAAGTCCCCATTGCTTCAATAGCTGCTTTTTTTCATATTCATTTGTATTTTTTCATATTCATATGTATTACCTTTAATTGTATTTACATTTCTAACATTTTTAAACTTACCTAATTGTTTTTTTTCTGTGTCACTTTAGGAGGACCTTTAAAACAAGGAAGCTAGGGCAGTTTTGTTTAGTGCACATTCCCAAAGTGGTCTGAGCTTCCTCAAGAGGCAGGAGATTCAAGCCCTCTAGTTTATACGCCACATACTACATTAGAAAAATAGGAAAAAGAAAATAACATTTGCCCCTGATTATAGAAACCACACTTTTTAAGTAATAATTCACAATGCAAAATGAAAGGAAAAATAGCTTTAATTTTGCCACCCAAAACATTCTGATTTTTGCTTTTTAGACCTTATATGCATATAAACCTTTCCAAAAATAGAATTATAATATCTGTTTTTCTTCAATTGTTGAGATGCTCAGGTAGAGTTTTTTTTTTTTTTCCTATTTATTAATTTTAGACCACCCTTGCATTTCTGGGCTGAACCCTATTTGATCATAACTTTTTAATTTGCTTTATTTTAAAATAATTTGCTTGATTTTATTTGATCCTGTTTTATTTGAAATTATATGTTTGTAGCATGGAAAATGTTTCAAAAATATTGTCTCTAAAAGTATATTTAGGACATTCTTAACTTATGGAACACAAATAGCATTAAATTTTCCAAATAACATGAATAAGGCTGAGATCATCAAAAGGTATGTGAATATTGTTAGGGCTCCAACCTCATAACACATTTAAATTAATCTTCAGTGAAGTCTGCTAGTTTGAAAATTAACAAGTTTTTCACATACTGACTCACTGTTCCCTGGTTGTCGAGTCTAGAGCCCATGACATTTGTTAGTGAAAATATTTCTGGCATGCTTATGGAGTTATCGGAGAAGGCAGTGGCACCCCACTCCAATACTCTTGCCTGTTGAATCCCATGGACGGAGGAGCCTGATAGGCTGCAGTCCATGGGGTCGCTAGGAGTCGGACCCGACTGAAGCGACTTAGCAGCAGCAGTAGCAGTATGGAGTTAGTTTTTTTTTTTAAATTTTAATGGAGTACAGTTGCTTTATACTGTTGTTTTAGTTTCTTCTGTACAACAAAGGGAATCAGCTATACATATACATACATCCCCTTTTATTTGGATTTCCTTCCCATTTAGGTACCCACAGAGCACTGAGCAGAGTTCCCTGTACTGTACAGTAGGTTCTCACTAGTTATCTGTTTTATACATGTATGTGCGTGCCACGTTGCTTCACCCGAGTCCGACTCTTTGCGACCCTATGGACTGTAGCCCACCAGGCTCCTCTGTCCATGGATCTTCCAGGCTTGCAGTGGGCTGCCATGCCCCCCTCCAGGGGATCTTCCCAATTCAGGGATCAAACCTGCATCGCCTGAGTCTCTTGCATCGGCAGGCGAGTTCTGTACCAATAACGCCACCTGGGAAGTGGACTTTATACAGAGTAATGTATATATGTCAGTCCCAGTCTATCATTTTATCCCACTCTCCTTCTGTCCTTGGTATCCATAAGTGAAAGTCTCTCAATCATGTCCCTCTTTGCGACCCCATGGACAATACAGTCCATGAAATTCTCCAGGCCAGAATACTGAAGTAGGAAGCCATTCCCTTTTCCAAGGGGTCTTCCCAATCCAGGGATCAAACCCATGTCTCCTGCATTGCAGGCAGATTCTTTATCAGTTGAGCCACAAGGGAAGCCCAAGGTTACTAGTGTGGGTAGCCTATTCCTTCTCCAGCAGATCTTTCCAACCCAGAAATCAAACTAGGGTCTCCTGCATTGCAGGTGGATTCTTTACCAGCTGAGCTACTAGGGAAGCCCTTGGTATCCTTAGGTTTGTTCTTATAACATGGAAATTGGCCTATGATTTTCTTTTGTTATTTTTGTTCTGTTTAATGTGTTCAGCTACCTGTATACTATGGGCTTCCCAGATGGCTCTAGTGGTAAAGAACCTGCCTGCCAATGCAGGAACATAAGAGACACAGGTTCCATCCCTGGATGGGGAAGACTCCTTGGAGAAGGAAATGCAAGCCCTCTTCAGTATTCTTGCCTGGAGAATCCCATGGACAGAGGAACCTGGTAGGCTATGGTCCATAGGGTCACCCAAAGTCAGACATGACTGAAGCAACTTAGCACGCATGAACCTGTATACTAATCATTAGAAGGTTCTCTTCATTTGTTTGTGTTCTGAAACAGCTCATGGGGATTACCTGCTTTTTGAAAGTATACTTTGTGGACTGTAGATTGGTCTTGCCCACCCTTAAAAATGCATTAAAATCAGGGAAAATGAGGTTTTAATAGGGCTTCCCAAGTGGCACTGGTGGTAAAGAACACACCTGCTAATGCAGGAGACATAAGAGACGCAGGTTCAATCTCTGGATCAGAAAGATCCCCTGGAGGAGGGCAACCCACTGCAGTATTCTTGCCTGGAGAATCCCATGGGTGGAGGAACCTGGCAGGCTGCAGTCCACAGGGCCGCACAGAATCGGACATGACTGAAGCAACTTAGCACGCATGTACAAGATTTTAGTATAGTGTAAGCAGGAGCAGAGAAGAGTGTAATTGAGAGCTTGCTTTTGATAGTGGTGTTCTCAATGTCTGTTATTTAGGCTTGTGCTGAGGTTGCACTCACCGTCTGAGAGTTTACCAGATGTAACTGTCTCCATATACTAACTGTGCGTACCAGGGCTTTTCAGTCCCCATTGAAAGCAAGGAAGTCGTACAGTAAAATTCTACCTAGCCAGAAGCTTTTGAAGAATGGAGTATTCTGGTTTAATTCTATTAACCTGGAAAGTATAAAGGTGAAAGAAATCCTACACTTGAACTCCCTGTTGAATGCAGTGGAGTTCTAAAATAGCAAATAATTCCACTTTTCTTCTTTAGTAAGTTTGATATCTTCAGATCTAGTTGATGTTTTATCACAGAATCACTAAAGTATATGAGGCACATATTCTGAAGATCTTTTTTTAGAACTTGGATGTAAGAGGATGCAAATGGTATTGCATGAAATCAGGCTGAATGAGAACTGATGCCTGTTAAGTATCTATTTCAAATTAAATCTCTGATTGCAGCTTTTTTTTTTTTATCTAACTTGTTAAAATAAAACACAGTGGATTGAGGGTGGGAGTTGTAAGGAAAGGATGTCTTAATTGGATGTCTTTATTCCATGTCAAGATAGAGTATACACTGCCCCTGGCTTTGGAGGAAACCCGTTTTTCTACTTGCTGTAAACCAGTGGTGGTTCAGAGTCACGTTGCTGGGCCCCACCCAGAGTTTCTGATTCAGCAGGTCTAGGCTGAGGCCTGGTAATTTGCATTTCTAACAAGTTCCCCGGGTGATACTGATGCTGCAGGGCCAGGGACTAAATTTTGAGAACCATTGCTGTATGCTAACTGGTAAATTCTCGAAATCTGGTTCTAGAAGAAAGCTGAATTTAGTCTGGGAGTGTAACAAGTAAGGAGGTTATTGAGCAGATCATGAAAGACTCAACTGCTGCTGCTAAGCATAGTGTCTGAGTTCAGGTAATGAGCAGTGTATAGGAATATGACACAATTCTTGTTTCATGATTGGAAATCCTAGCCAAATAGCAAGTGAGAAATTTTATTTCATTTGCGAAGCTTGGAGACCAGGGGATTCTGGTCAAATAGGATTAACTGATTAATCCTATACGAATGGGGGTTATTTATATGTCTCTTCTGTATTCCCCACTTAGCATTTAGCCTTGCTTTAGAAGGATTGATGTTTGTTTTAACTGGGAAAGTGCTTTGAGTGCTTATTAAAATGAAAGGTTTGTGTGTTTTTAAAGATATTAGCTGTATTCTTAAAAAATTTTAAACAGTCATGTAAGAGACTAAGAAAAACTTTTTGAAAATGAAAACTCACTGGAATTATTTTATATGTTGGAGAATATCATCTGCTTCATAAAAAACATCAGGCATCTTATGGATTATTTTTTAAGTGGTTCGTCATTACACTGTTTGAGGTAACACTAGTAATTTTCATAATCCTTCCGAAGATTAAAAAATGAAGGCCAAAATCATAGGCCTGGCATAGAAGCTGGGTGCAGGAGACAGCTATGAAGGAATAGATAGATACATGCACACATCTACACACACACACAGGTACATATTTAAAAAATATATATATATATTTTAAATTATTGTTATTATTTTAGCTAGAGTCAAAGATACTTGTTATGAATTTAGGCATCAACTTTGGAAGCCACACCTTTTCCTGAAGGAGTTTTGCTTCAACAAGTTTTTCTCACTTGTCTGCTACCTCGTTTCTCCTTTCCACCGCGGACACCCTTAGCTGTCAAGTTGACCAGCTGGTCCCTCATTGACTGCTGGAGGAATAAATGGTATTACAGACAGTGGGTGGGACAGACTCCCTACTCGAAAACATTCTTGTTTTCCTCCCACCCCCACAGAGGAGAATTAGGAGGAGGAAAAGGAGAGTAGAACTAGATCCTGCAGGTCAGGCCAGTGCTTCTGAAGCTTGTCACACTTGAGAAACAACCCACTGGCTTTCTGATGCACGGTGTATTTGTGGGCTCCACCCAGAGACCTTCTGAATCTCGATCTGATAGAATGGAGCCTGCGGGCTGCATTTTTAACAACTTCCTGAAGAAATCATATAGCTAGATGGACTCTGTGCCTCAGGCTATACCAGTGCTGGTCCTAGGTGAATTTTCACCAGCAGTGGTAAAATAAAGGGCTTTCCAGCTGGCACTAGTGGTAAAGAACCCACCTCCCAACGCAGGAGACATAGAGATGCAGGTTCTATCCCTGAGTCAAGAAGATCCCCTGAAGGAGGGCATGGCAACCCGCTAGAGTATTCTTGCTTGGGGAATCCCATGGACAGAGGAGCCTGGCGGGCTACAGTCCATGGGGTTGCAAAGAGATAGACACGACTGATGTAACTTAGCAGTCAGGCAGGTGGTAAAATTAAGTTAGGATCACATTGTGTTTTTTATAAAATTATATTTATTCAATACAAAGAATTAGGAGGTTTTGCATTAAATTAAGGCCTTTTTATATTTTGTGGTGTTTAAAATATCCTTTTGTAAAATTATGTTGATAAGGATGTTTTCGAGACTTCCCTTGTAGCTCAGTTGGTAAAGAATCCGCCTGTAATGCAGGAGACCCTGGTTCAATTCCTGGTTCAGGAAGATCTGCTGGAGAAGGATAGGCTACCCACTCCAGTATTCTCAGGCTTCCCTGGTGGCTCAGCTGGTAAAGAATCCGCCTGCAATGTGGGAGACCTGGGTTCCATCCCTGGTTGGGAAGATCCCCTAGAGAAGGGAAAAGCTACCCACTCCAGTATTCTGGCCTGGAGAATTCTATGGCCTATACAGTCCACAGGGTCGCAGAGTTGGACACAACTGAGCGACTTTCACTTTTCAAGGATGTTTTCTATCACCCCTGTTTAGTTAAAACAAATTATAATCTTATGTTGTCCTCGAAATACTTGTAAAAATTGATTGGTCTGTGAAATCTTAAAGATTATTTCTTATCTACTCATTCTTTTTAAGTTGCTTTTAAATACTTTGAAATACAGGTTCATAGAGGGTCCTAAATCTTTGAATAGATAAATTTTGGAATTCAGAATTTTTCAGATTTTACAGATGCTTTCTCTGTATATTATATAATGCCTCAGGGGGGTCTGGTGTAGAACCTAGTCACACGCATTAGTATTTCTGAGGAAAGCAAGAGTATTCACTCTCAGTAAGATAAATGAAGGCTATATATATATATATATATAGCTTCACATCAGTTCAAGCCAAGTATTACTGTCAACTGAGTTTTGACATGAAAGCATATGGAAATTTTTTAGCTTTTAGAGCTTTCTGGATTTTGGAGTTGTGCATAGGAATAGGATGGACGTATTTGGGGTCTGCTTTCTCAACCTCAAAATGCAGGCAAACTTCAAATTAAATGGAGTTGAGTGTGTTTATGGTGGGGAATAATTTATTCTGATTTAACACACTAGTGTTTGATGTGACCTCATTTGTATTTTCCTTCCAAAGACTAGTCCTTTTGTTGAGGGGCATTTTTCTTCAGCCTGGTTCCCTCAACTCCCATTTGCAATCTTTGAGAAAAATCAGTTTTACATCCAAGCCATCTGGAACTAAAGTGAGAAGTGTGAGTGAAGAGTAGTGGCTAATAGTGTGGGCTTTGGGCACAGAAAGACTTAAGTTTAAGCCCCAGTTCTGGCACTCACTAGATTGCACCTTACTTTAAAACAAATCTCTGAATGTTGGCGATTTCATCTGAAAAAGCGGACCATCTACCTCAACAGGATCGCTATGGAGATTAAGAGAGAATGTTAGTGAAGTACTTAGAAGGGCTTTTGTTTTATTCTCATCTTTCCCTGCTGGTATTTGGGTAGATTATGTGCTTCCCTCTTTGTAACTGGATTGTCGTGTAGTACCCTCTCTTTCCCTTAGAGGTTCTAGGTTGCTACACTTTCCCAATTCATGACCTACTTCTGTTCTATTTTTGTGTCTTAGACATCAAATCCTGTGTCATCAATGATTTTCACACCAAAAAATCCACAAACTCCTAAGCTTTATATGGACCTAGTAGTTTTACCAAAAACTGAATGTCTTAGGGTAGAGTCCGCATTATGCAGTATGAGGCTTTTCACTACCTGAAATGTACCACTCATTTTTTTCATCTTTACCTTACTCCAGCACTGCATTCCCACTAACCAGGGAAATCTTTCCCTTTCTCCCATGAAACAATTCTCTTACTCTGGCCTCTCAAGGACTCACCTTCTGCAGCAAATTAATTTTAAAGGAGTTTATCCCACCCTAAATGGTACCTTTCCTAAAAAGATTTCTAGTGAATCCAGTTTTCTTAACCTGATTACACGTACACATCCCGCAGAGCAGCTAAGCCCATGTGCCACAGCTGTTGAGCCTGTGCTCTGGGGCCTGTGAGCCTCGTTTACTGAGCCCCCATCCTGCAACTGTTGAAGCCTGTGTGCGTAGAGCCTGTGCCCCACAACAGCAATGAGAGGGCTTCCCAGCTGGTGCTAGTGGTAAAAAAAAAAAAGCTCACCTGCCAGTGCAAGAGACTTCAGAGATGCGGTTCACTCCAGGGAAGGTCCCCTGGAGGAGGAAATGTCCACACACTCCAATATTCTTGCCTGGAGAATCCCTTGTACAGAGGAGCCTGGCAGGGCTGCAGTCCATAGCATCCCCAAAGAGTCAGACACAACTGAAGCGACTTAGCACACATGCACCGTGATGAGAAACTGCACTGCAACAAAGAGTAGCCCCTGCTTGCCACAACTAGAGGAAGCCCATGTTCAACAAGGAAGACCCAGTGCAACCCAAAATAAATGTATTTGAAAAACGTTTTAATCTCTCCATCAAATCTGAATGAAAACCTTGCCAGCTGGAGTATTCTTGGTTGTAGGTTTTTCCCTTTTATCTCTTTAATTATATTGTGCCAGTCCCTTCTGGCCTTTAGAGTTTCTGCTGAAAATTCAGCTGACAGCCTTATGGGCATTACCGTGTATGTAACTCATTGCTTTTCCCTTGCTGCTTTTAATATTTTATCTTCATCTTTAATTTTTGCCATTTTAATTATAGTGTGTCTTGGTGTGTCCCTCTTTAAACTGATCCTTCTGGGGACTCTGTGTTTCCTGGACCTGGCTGTCTGTTTCCTTTCACAGGTTAGGAAAGTTTTCAACTATTATGTATTCAAATATGTTCTCTGCCCCGCTCATCAGGCAACTTTTAACAATCTTATGCCTTTTTGTCTTTATCACTCTTTGTTTTCCTTGGAGCACTCTTTCAGTTCAGTTCAGTTGCTTAGTCATGTCTGACTCTTTGTGATCCCATGGACTGCAGCATGCCAGGCTTACCTGTCTATCACCAACTCCTCAGAGCTTGTTCAAATTCATGTCCATTGGGTTGGTGATGGTATCCAGCCATTGGGTTGGTGATGGTATCCAGCCATCTCATCCTCTGTCATCCCCATCTCCTCCTGTCTTCAGTCTTTCCCAGCATCAAGATCTTTTCAGATAAGTCAGTTCTTCGCATCAGGTGGCCAAAGGATTGCAGTTTCAGCTTCAGCATCAGTCCTTCCAATGAATATTCAGGGTTGATTTCCTTTAGGATTGACTGGTTTGATCTCCTTGAAGTCCCAGAGACTCTTAAGAGTCTTCTCCAACACCACAGTTCAAAAGCATCAGTTCTTCAGCACTCAGCTTTCTTTATAGTCCAACTCTCACATCCATCCATGACTACTGGAAAAACCATAGCTTTGAGTAGATGGACCTTTGTTGGCAAAGTAATGTCTCTGCTGTCTAGGTTGGTCACAGCTTTTCTTCCAAGGAGCAAGCGTCTTTTAATTTCATGGCTGCAGTCACCATTTGCAGCGATTTTGGAGCCCAAGAAAATAAAATCTCTCACTGTTTCCCCTCTTTTGGGATTACCCAAATCTGTGATTCCTGAATTCCAAATCTTAAGATCCCAAATAAACTCATTTCTTATTTGCAGCCTCCTGCATTGTTTTTGGTTGACAGTATGTATTTAAAATTTATAAAATTACTTTCTGTAGTGTTTATGTAGCTTTAAAACAGGTGTATATGTTATACACACACACACACATATATGACTATGAAAAATTAGAAGCGAAAACAAAAGCAAAGTTCTAGAGTTAGAGTTTGGTGGGTTTATCCAGCAACTGTTGGGACAGGGAGACTTACATTCCTGCCACCCCGGAAGTGAAAATCTGCCGTGGAGTTAGAGTGTTTCATGGAGTAAGGCTTTGTAATGGATTAACTGTCTCTCCCAATGTGCTTCCTTTGCTCTGACTTTATGCTCATCATCCATTCTTAATTAGTAATTCTCTTTTACTATAATTAACTATCTGTTACTAATTAAGAATCCCAGGCATTTAGATTTTGAATCATCAGAATGTATTAGCCATTCAAAAGAAGAAACAAGTAAGTATCTCTTCCTGCCTTCCCCCTAACCTATACTATCAGCTTTTCCTTCTTTCTCCTTTATTTCTAGCTTCTTCTTCTCCACTAGACTCTTTCTATGAACATTTAAACATGTTCTGGACTCTCCAGTCTTTAAAAATAAAGTTTCCAGGGACCTTTCATCCCTCTAGTTCTTGTTCATTCCTCTTCCTTTCCTTGGCACCTGGCCCCTTGAAAGAGTTTTGATTACTTTCTGTCATCTGCAATTCATATCTCACCCATTTTACTTTCTTCCTCATTTCTGTTTAAGGGTTCTGCTTTCATTTTGGTCATAAGAGATCTCCATGGTCCTAAATTCTGTGGACACTTCTCAGCCTTCCTTTTGACCTTGCATCCCTAGTGGCTCAGCTGGTAAAGAATCAGCCTGCAATGCTGGAGAACTGGGTTCGATCCTTGGGTTGGGAAGACCCCCTGGAGAAGGGAATGGCTACCCACTCCAGTATTCTGGCCTGGAGAATTCCATGGACTGTATAGTCCATGGGGTCACAAAAAGTCAGACACGACTGAGCGACTTTCACTTTCACTTTTCACTTCAGCCTTGAACATACCTGCCTTACTGGGTTTATCAGTCCCCTGGGTCTAATGTGGCAGATTACCACAAACTAGAGGCTTAAAACATGAATTTTTTCTCTTGCCATCTGGAGGCTAGAAGTCAAAAATCAAAAGTCAAGAAATAAAAAATCAGGTTGGACTCTGTCTCTGGAGACTGCAGGGAAGAATCTGTTCTTTGCCTGTTCAACTTGTGCTGCCTGTAGGCATTCCTTGACTTGTGGCCCCATCACTCCAATCTCTACCTCCCCAGTCACATTGCCTCCTTTTCTCCTTGTCATATCTCCTGCTTTTCTCTTACAAGACATTTACCATTGGATTTAGGGCCTCCTGGAATAATGCAGGATGATCTACTTATCTCAAGGTCCTTAATTTAGTTACGTCTACAAAGACCCCTATTCTAAATAATGTAGTCTTCACAGATTCTCAGGATTAGAATCTGAACATATCTTCTGGGGGACTACCTTTCAACTCACTATAATGGAAGGGTTCCATCTTCCCTTGATTTCTGTGATGGCACACTCTTCTAGTTTCCTTCTCAGTCTCAGTTTCTGCTCCTTGTCTTATCTGACTTTGCCCTTTCTCCCTAGGCAATATTCTAAGCCCATGACTTCTGTTACCATGTATGTAGATGACTATTCCAAATTTCTATATTTAGTCATACCTCTCCTATTGATGCATACAAACAACCTACTTGTGTCACCATTTGAGTGTTTCAGAGGAATTGCACATTTAATGTGTCCAAAATAGAACTCATTGCCCTTTATTCCTCGAATCTCCATCCCCACCCAAGAAAAATCTGCCCTTCCCATGGAGTTCTTTAGCTCAGTGAGTGACATTACCACTCATCCAGTTGCTTATGCCAAAGTTATCCTTGATATCTGCTTCACTTTGTCTCCCCACATCCATTCCTCACGAGAAAAACCTAAAATAGTTTTGGAATCTATCTACTCTCTTCTTACTGCCATTGTCCTAGTTTAAGCAGCTGCCTTTTGTTTTTCATCTGAATTAGTGCATTAGCTGCCTTACTGGTCTCCCATTATCCTCTCTCAGTCTCTCCAATCCATTTTCCATATGACAGCCTGAGTGACCTCAAAATATGAATTGAGTCATGTCACTGTGCTGCTGAGAGCCATTTTCAGTGGCTTTCATTGCTCCAAAGTTCTTCATGTAGCCTCTGGTGTCCTAGATGATCAGGTCCATCTGCCTCTGCAACCTCATCTCTCTTACTTGGCCATTCTCCTACTGGTTCTCCTTTGATTCTTCAGCTATATGCTTACATACCTTCTTATAGTTCTTGCAAGTTTCCTCCTGCCTCTGAGTCTTTGCACATGGTTTTCCCTCTCTTCCCTCCTGCTAGCTAACAAATTTTTCAGGTATCAATCTAAATGTTGCTTGTTCAGGGAAACCCTTCCTAGCCATCCCCCACTCCTGAAATAGATTGGGTCTTCCTGTCTTCTAATAGTCCCTTTTGCCCCTCCTTTTAATTTAATACTAATTATTCTTAACTATTTGCTTATCTCTCTCCTGAGAGAATGTAAATACCATCAGGGTAACAACTGTGTACCTTGTGAAAATAGTTGTCAAGCACAGGGCTGAGGGTAGACACACAGATACTAGTGAGTGAGCGCATCTAATAACCTGAGTTATTAAGATGTAACTGGGAAAGACCAAAGCCTGAATCTAGTGACAACATGTTTGAAGTAAAATAAAATGTGAAACTGTTACCCACAATGTTTAATTTTTTAAATGGTATTCACCAGACTGAATTGTGGTGCTGGAGAAGACTCTTTAGAGTCCCCTGGACTGCAAGGGGATCAAACAGTCAATCCTAAAGGAAGTCAACTCTGAATATTCATTGGAAAGATTGATGCTGAAGCTGAAGCTCCAATACTTTGGCCACCTGATGTGAAGAGCCGGCTCATTGGAAAAGACCCTGATGCTGGGAAAAGATTGAAGGCAAAGGAGAAGGGGGAGGCAGAGGATGATATGTTTAGATAGCATTACCAACTCTGTGGACATGAATTTGAACAAACTCCAGGAGATAGTGGAGGACAGAGGAGACTGGCGTGCTGCAGTCCATGGAGTTACAAAGAGTCGGACACAACTTACCGACTGAACAACAACCAGACTGAATGAAGTTAACAAAGCTGTAGGAAACATAATAGTAGAGACTAGTTTTAATATAAACTACTCAATAGACTTTTTCCCAATAATTGAGTCAATAGTTCCAAGTATTCTTGACAGTCCAGTTGTTATCCTGGGCATAATCTAGTTTTAGCTTCTGAAAAAAACCCTAGGTTCAAAAAAAATAGCCAGTTTTTGGATTGGAAAAATTGTTGGATCTGAAAGTTGTGGGTTTTCAAAGTGTTGAACTGATGAAGTATGTATTCTGGAAATATCCTAGGTATATATATTAAAAGTCTTGAAGTTCTTTGTGGTTGGGAACCAAGACCTCTATTTCAAGCTCTTTCAAGACCTCTATTTAAATATCTTAAACACTAACTCTTGACCAAGGTAAAGTGCTAAATCATATGCTTGGCAGGAGCTTAGCATTCCTGATTTGACTACATGCTTTACCATCTTCAGCCAAATGACAATCATTATTTTTCATTTTCAGCATGTTTGCCACACATTTAAGAGGGAAAGTGAGATGGAGGTGGAGAGTGAGTTTCAAACAGTTCTTAGATTTCTTAATGCAGTTTAGATACAGACCAGACATCAACTCCTTTATGTGCTATTGAGGTCTAGTTCTTGAAGAACTCCTCAAACAATGACCTACTTCAGACTGCACGTTTGTCTTCTTAATAGTCGAGGGGCAACTGGTGGTTTGTATGGCAGAGCTAGATGTCCGTGTTTACTGAATACCTGTGCTATTTATTTATTATTATATTAGAACTTACCCCAAAGTTTAGCAGGCTAAAACAATAAACATTTACCATCACAGTTCCTGTGGGTCAGGCATCTGGGAGCAGCCCATCTGGGTGCCCCTACCTCAGAATCTCATAAAGTTCAAGCGGTAGACTGGAATGGCTGTCTCATCTGAGGACTTGATGGTGGGAAGATGACCTTCGAAACTTGTATGCTTGTTAATAAGACTGAGTAACTGGGAATTCCTTGGTGGTCCAGTGGTTAGGACTTGACTTTTTCACTGCTGGGGTCCTTGAATTCAATCCCTTGTTGGGGAACTAAGATTCCACAAGCCAAGCAGAGCTACCAAAAAAAACAAAAAAATTGAATTCCCAGTCACATGGCCCTCTCCATAGTGTAGCTGACAACATAGCAGCCATTCTGATTTGTGATCCTACTTTTGTAACCAGGCATTTTCCCCATCTCTGGAAGCTTTGGGGACATTTTCTTTGTCTCCACTAGACTAGAATTTCACAGTGATGTGACTTGGTGTGAGAGGATCAAAGTCATGAATGTGAAATATCAAAATAATATGTTTAGAGAAACACTGTGCTTTTGGAAGGCAAGCATGATGGATGGTGAGCTGGAGAGGAGCTGGAGACAGAGAAAGTGACATGCAACTTTGGAAACAGGACAGTCAAGGAAGTTGCAGGCAATGGTCCCATCTTACCTGAAGCTGGGTGGCATTTCCCAAGTGCCTTAACCTAGGAGTTACCATTCTTCAGCAAAGCCCCCCCACACTCACCCCATTCATAATGTCAAGAGGCGCAGTAAGCACCAAGTGTCACCGTCACACAGTGGGCCCACAAACCAGTGTTGTTATTGAACCAACCCAGAAACCCAGTTTGTGTAACTGCTGAACCAGTCCCTTCTTTGGTTTTTAGCACTGTCTGGGTGTTTTTTTTAAAGTGAGATTGGACAGAATATGTACCTGAAGTTATAGCATAGATATGAAATTTCTTTATAAATTGTTAAGCACTATACAAATTAAGCTTTTTAATTGCTGCTGTTTAGAGAAACCAAACTTCCCAATCGTTTGGAAAAGGTGGGATGGTATAAAATACAAATCAACACTATATAACCTACTGTGGAGAGAACAATTTTCCTAGTATTGACAGTCCCAATCACAGTATTTTTGACTTTTCTAAAGTGTTTGTGTTAAAAATAAATAACTTTTTTAAGTGTTTATGTTAAATTAGGTAATATCCCCATTTTGAGTTTGTGGTAATTTTCCATTCCCTTTGTCATGAACAGGTTTATCCTGCAGTGTGTTCTCTGTGCTCTGCCTTGCTCTTGAATTAGGATTATTTTGTTCTTTCTTCCTCTGCTTTCCTTTTCTTCTGATGGTCATGGGCATTCAGGATTTATTTTGGTGGCAAAGGCAGATATTTTAGAAAATGGAGCTCTGATTCTCTGTGGGTGACTTCCATAATGTGGGGAGAAATCACTGTGTTGATAGTAAGTGAAGTGAAGTGAAGTGAAGTCGTGTCCGACTGTGACCCCATGGACTATACAGTCCATGGAATTCTCCAGGCCAGCATACTGGAGTAGGTAGCCTTTCCCTTCTCCAGGGGATCTTCCTGACCCAGAGATCAAACTGGGGTCTCCCACACTGCAGGAAGATTCTTTACCAACTGAGCTATGAGAATAGTAAGCAACTGCCAAATGAATCCTTGGAAAGTGCTGTGTAATCTGCTATCCATCAAGGTTCAAGATCTGTTAAGAGTCTCTGATTAGGAATACCTATTTACTCAGTTGCCCTGACATTTGAAACATACTTCCTTCTATCATTGTCATGCTGAAAATGGAAGTGGTAAAAATAAAAACTGATTTCCCCCCTTTTATAGTCTTCAGTTCAGTTCAGTTCAGTCGCTCAGTCGTGTCCGACTCTGCGACCCCATGAACCGCAGCATGCCAGGCTTCCCTGTCCATCACCAACTCCCAGAGTCCACCCAAACCCATGAGATTATTATTCTGGAGCAGTGTTTGAAATAATCATTGATTTCTTTTGTCTCTGTCTAAAATATATTAAACAGATATATTTCATACTAGGTACCCTAATTAAACCAACAGTGAATTACATGGGTTCTGTCTTAGATTCTCTTTGAACTATTGATGAATTATTTTTCCATCTTTTTTTTAATACAGTTTTATTTCCTGGGTCTTCATTGCTGCGCACTGGTCTTTTCTCTAGTTGGGATGAGCAGGGGCTACTCTCTAGTTGTGGCGCTTGGGCTTCTTATTGCTTCTTCTCTTGTTGTGAAACATGGGCTCCAGGGCACATGGGCTTAAGTAGTTGAGGTGTGTGGGCTCAGAAGTTGTTCCCAGGCTAGACTACAGGCTCAATAGCTGCGGCGCAGGAGCTTAGTTACTCCACAGCATGTTGGATCTTCCCAGACCAGGGATCGAAGTGTCCTCTGCATTGGCAGGCAGATTCTTTACCACTGAGCCACCAGGGAAGCCCATATTCTTATTACTCTTCACAATTGTATTTTGTCTTTTAAGATTATATTTTCTAATGTTCATAACAGGTTTGAAAATTGAAAAAAAAAATTCAATAACTCTTAGTGTACCCAAAAGCAGAGAACTTTTTCATGACTGTTACCAAGACAGACATAAGTGATAAAATAATGTATTAAAACTTTGAGGTGCCCCAGGGAGCACTGGGGAGAAGACTGAGCTGAGATTGAAAGGAGACAGGCTAGAAAGGGAAAATTGCCTAAGCACAATGATCCACGGAAGTTTGTGATATTGAGGAAGATTACAAAATATAAAAACTTTCACCTTGTGTTTCAGGAGTTGAGAATCTAATTAAGAAGAAAAAAATTATACATATGAAACAGAATAGTTAAGTAGTATTAACAGCATGCTCCTTACCTACAAGAGCGTAGGGGAGGTACTATAGAGAGTAAAGACTACAATGTTTTGTTTCGTTTTTTTTTAATTTTTATTTATTTGCTTATTTTTGGCTGTGCTGGGTCTTCATTGCTGTGCCAGGCTTTCACTGGTTGCAGCGACTGGGGGGCTACTCTTCAGTTTCGGGCTAAGGGCCTCTCACTGCAGCAGCTTGTTGCAGAGCACGAGCTCTAGGCGCTTGGGCTCAGTAGTTGTGGTGCGAGGGCTTAGTTGGTCCATAGCGTGTGGGATCTTCCTGAACCAGGGGTCATGCCTGTGTCCCCTGCATTGGCTGGCAGATTCTTGACCCCTGGACCACCAGGAAAGTCCTACAATTGTTTTTGAAGAATGGTTAAATTTTAAATAAGGAACTGAAAATAAATACATCCCAGATGATAGCAAGCCTACCAAAATGAATTTGGAAGCCAAAAGAATACTCATGAGCGCAGAGAAACTGGCACTTCCATGATACCAGTGGGAATTTAAACTCTTATGGCAGCTTGGCAATAAGTCACGAGCCTTAGAAAAACAAACATTCTTTCCAATATGGCAATTCTATTTTTAGGAATTATCTTAAGAAAATCATTAGAGAAAACGAGCCCAAGATGTTCATCCCACCTTTATAATACAGGAACATTGGGAACACACCAACTGACAGAATGCCTATACTAATATGGAAATGAGAAAGAGCAAATGACGGTGCATCCTGCTGTTACTATAAGAATGGTGCTTGGGGAATGGGTGTGTGTATATGTGTCTGTATGTACATAGGGGAAGTCAGCAAGCTTATAGCCACCACACTGAATCATTTTTAACTCTGTGTAGTTAGACAGCTGATGACCTTACTTTTTTCCTTTTTGCTTTCCAATGTGATAAACATGTATTATTTTTTGAAATGGGTTTTAAAGAAAAACAGCTTAATCAGAATCAGAATAAGGACGTCCCTGGTGGTCCAGTGGCTAGGATTCTGCACTGCCAGTGGAGGGGGCCCTGGTTCAGTCCCTGGTCAGGGAACTAGATCTCACATGCTGCAACTACGAGTTCACATGCTGAAACTAAAGATCCTGCACGCCACAGCTAAGACCCAGCACAAGCAAAAAAAAAAATAAATATTAAAAAAAAAGAAGAAAGCAAAAGAAAAAAATCAGAATAAGGGGCAGCTGCTTACAATGTTTATTAAGAATGTATTTTTTCTACCTATTTAAATGTTAGGGGTGCTATGATCTTGATTAGGTTCTAGAACTTACAGAAATTTGGCTTGAAAAGGTCTCCTCCCACCCAGTACCCATCCCACTTGCCTAGAAAGGCTAACTGAGCTGTTTTTTCTTTTAACTCTTAAAGAATTGTGTATCTGTATAGTTGGTAACTAGTTACAGACTAGCATTTTCTGTTTTATCTGTAGTTAATAACTTTGATTTAGAACATCAGAAGCATCTGGAAGAATCTTTTCGTTTCCTTGATCTTTGTATCATTTTATCCTTTCTTTTGCTCCTGTGTAGGTTCTGTCATAATGAATGGATCCAGTGTGGTGAATACATCACCCAATATAAAATCCAAAGAGGACCAGGTGTTAAATGGGCATGATGAGAAGGAAAACCCATTTGCAGAGTACATGTGGATGGAGAATGAAGAGGATTTCAACAGACAGGTAAAGAAGTGTAAGGCTAGCAATACACGTAGTTCAACAGCTATATTTTACCATCAGTCTGTCAAAAGAGAAATGTGTTCATTGGCTTTAGAATAACTTGAAAATACGTAGAAGCCTGGTCAGGGCGGGCCAAAAAGCAACTTCAGTTGCTAAGAGACCAAATTGAAGATACCTTGGAGGACGATATTGAAATTTTTCTATCGTGCTAATTGAAAGAGAATCTAATGCCATGGTGTTCTGGTGTAGGCTTCTGGGAAACAGCAGCTGTGTGCAGACAGACCCACCTGGCATGCCCCAGGTAGGAACTCAGGGACTGGCAGAATGCAAGTCTGAGATCGAGAGTGTATTTGGTGGAGGAAGGCTAGACTGCTTCCACAAAGATCCAGCAGTAATCAGTTGTCCTATGTCTCTGTGGTTTTAGCAGCCCCAGGTAAGCACTCCAGGTAGACAGGTGACTCTGCAACCACTTGATGCCCTCCGTCATGTTGTTCTGCCTCTCCCAGGGCGTTTGGCAAATGTAGGATAACTGGAAGTCAAGCCATAGGAAAGGGAGAGAGCCAAATGTCAGGCAAAGGGCCTCCTTTTAACCAAGTGATGCCAGGGAGCTCATATCCCTTCTTGGGGACATTATGTGACTATAGCTACACGGCCAATCCAGCATGAGAGACAGGAAATTCGATTTTAACTGAACAGCTGGTGGTTTAGGGAGGCAGAAACAAGTCTAGGAAACAGCCTGGAGTTTCCACCCACTGTGGCTCACGTGTTATGGTCTGTGGAAACAGTACGTAGACCATGCTTCCTGTGACACCCCTGGGCCAAGGTGACTGCTTTTGTGGCTTGTGTCTGTGAATAAGCGTAGACTTAACATGGAAGAGCATGTTGTTATGCTCTTAGGGAGAGTTAGGGCAGATCCTGAGCGGCCATGTTAAATCTTGTAGTTTGGAAATATTTTCAGTTGTTATTTTAAGCACTTTGCAACTAATTTACTTGAGATTAAAAAAATAAAAAGTATAGTTAATTGTAATGTTGAAATAGTCTGTTTAAGTCTTGCTACAAGTGACTTTTCCTTTGGATTCAACTAGTTCAGTTTCCTTTGGATTGGCTAGTTTGGGTGATTATTTTTGCTTGACCAGCCCTCTGGTGGTGGCATATGAACTGTGAATCAGTCACCAGGCAGCCTGCAGGAAGGGGATAGCCAAACATGAAGCGGGAAGCCTGTTAAAGTCACACTAATCTCCAGACTGAAGCATCCTCTTTACCAAGAGTTAACAGGGTCTGCAAAGAAGTATAAAATATCTTTGCTATATATTGCTTTAGATTTAAGACACTCTTTTTCAGAAATACACAAGTTGTTTAAATATTCATATTATTTCTTCTTGTTTTGAAAGAATTTTCTACTGGTACGCCAAAAAGTGTTCTTTGTATCTTTCACAGAGTCCTTACTACTAGAAAAGTGGGCCAGAAGCTGGGAGTTGGTTTAGGTTTAATCTCCACTGTCCAGGTAGTAGTCTAGTTACATAGTTCCCGGACCCTTTCCTACTTGTAAAATGGGAAATTTAAGAATTGCCTCTCAATTAAGATTGAAAAAAAAAATGTCAAAAGCTTTAAAGTTATTTTCTTTTAAGTGCCATATATGTAAAAAATATCTGTGTCATGTATTACATCTGTGAAGACCTGGAATTTCTGCTATCTTGACTATTTCCTCAGTCTTATTTTTTATGGAATTTGATTGAAAATACTAAAAGTTATATATTTTTCTAGCCTTTCATTAGAAGCATCATAATTCTTAGTAGATCTCATACAAGATCATTTTTAGTTGCAAAGTAGTAACCTCTGAAATAAAGAGGTAGGAGAAAAACCAGAAAGGTGAGTCCCACTGGGACAGTTAAGTCTGAGCTCTTCCCCTTTGCTTGCCAGGTGGAGGAGGAGCTGCAGGAGCAAGAATTCTTGGACCGCTGCTTTCAGGAGATGTTGGACGAGGAAGACCAAGACTGGTTTATTCCATCACGAGACCTGCCTCAGGCCATGGGACAGTTGCAACAACAGTTAAATGGACTGTCAGTCAGTGATGGTCATGATTCTGAAGATGTTTTGGTAAGAGCATACCTAGTCCCACATGTGACATAGTGAAGAGAATACAGGGTTTGGAGTCACAGTCTCTCTTTTTGGCCCAACAACCTTGGGCAAGCTCTGGCGCCCTCTGAGTCACTGTTTCTTCACTCATCACCTGCACTAACAAGGGGGTGCATTGAAGACGCATTGCACCTCTGAAAGCTCTGCGGAAATGTGATTGCTGCAGCATCGCCAACTTTCATTTTCTCCAGTGGGGTTTTCAGAACAGAATTGGGATTAAGGATGAAAATTTGAACATGGAAGAGGTTTGGTTTCAAATTATCCTTTGCTGTTGTCCTTTTCTTTTACTGTCCCTCAAATCTGTATGTATAGTTTTGAATGACTCTGTTGTAAAAACTGCTGGTTCACTTTGGAAGGAATATACTTCTAAGAGACTGTTTTCCACTTATAATTAGAAGACCAGATAAATGAATTCCCTGCCTTCCATGTTTACGTAATGTCAGAATTCCGTAAGTGACATTGTTCTTGCACAATTCATGTCTGAATGATTTTGCCTGGCAGTTTGCTGAGGTTTTAGATCAAGATCTTGTGAATCAAGAGTAGATAACCAAAGAGAGGCTAGACAAAAATAATATAGGGATTGTGGTGACCAATCTAGTTTGATGGAGTATTCTGATTTTCATCGAGTTAAGGTACTTGTGAACTGAAAAATTATTTTTTGAGTCCAAGTTAACAGCCTCTAATGAAAGCATCCTGAAGGGAATAGGAGTCTAAATCAGAGAGGAGAAAATGAGGTTCATTTTCTGAGAGTCCATCAGGAGCCACTGAGAACAGTCCAGTAATAACTGCCTGAGTTGCAAGGAATTCTGTTTTTTTCTCTCCTTTGGGCTGAGAGGAAGATACTGGTAATAACAGAAGCAAGGAGAAAATAAATTTTAAAGTGCTAAAGTGCAGCTTGCCTTGGGATTTATTATCTCTTGGTTCTTATTTCAGAGCAAAAGTAACCTGAATCCGGATGCCAAGGAATTTATACCAGGAGTGAAGTACTAAGCTGACAGAAAGCTTTGAGGAGGACTTGTATGTCCCCACATCTGGGGACAGCGCTGCACAAAAAGGCGGAGCTGAAGAGGGGGGTGGGGTGGGCAGGGGGTCCACAGCGGGGAAGGGAACAGTGGTTTAACTTGACACTGTGACTAGAGTAACTGATGTGCTCAGTCTTTCTCTACAAGCCTCTGAGTATTTCTCTTTTGTTCTACTGACTTTCATTTGAAGCAATTTCCTATTATTATTATTATTAGCTTTTTGATTTAGGGAAATTGCAATCTTTCCCCATGCCCTCATCAGGAATGTTCTGCTGTGTGTGTTTAAAAGAATAAGCTGACCAAGAAAATCTGGGTGTTTAAAATTGCCCTACCCACCCTGCTGTCTACTTACCAAGGGCAGTGAACACCTGGAGCACTACATTCTCAGTCTGTTGAGATGGATGGGAAGAGGGACAGTTGGAAGAAGTGGGTGTTGTAAACCAGAGTACACAGCTCCCCAAACCCTGGGGGTTTCCTGCAATGTGCTGGGATTACCAGTGGCCTGCTGAGGCCATGTTTCCTTGCCTGAACCCCATTCAAGAAAACGCAGGCTTAAAAGTACTGGTTTATCAATACTTTAGATGGTTGATAAACCAACTTTGATCAACCATCTTTTGATGGTTATTGAAAGTGAAGAAGGAGAGGACTGGGATGGTGGTGTCACTTGAGTCATTGATTTTCTGTTGACCTACTCTTAAGCTTCTGTTTACAGCTACCATCAGACTCATTATTTACAAGGTAAAAGAGCTCTAGGGGGGATTTGGCACCTTGTCTCTCATGGTGTCTAATCCCCTGTCTCCTTTCTGCCCCGAACCCTATTCTGTTTTTACAAAGAGACTGTTACCAAAGGTGTGTGAGAGGCATGCGGTGCTGGCCATCAGCTTCAGTCTGGAGAAATCATCCTTGAATCCTGATAGTTATTGTCTTAAATTTATTTTGACAGTTTTTTCCTAGCCCTGTGAAGACTTGGTCCACTTAGATCTTACTTTCCTTAGAAAGGTCTGTGTACTTTTATAAGTCCATGTATTTTTCAGAACACTAGCAAGAAGCTCCGTCCACAGTTTTTTGCTAGTCCCCACCTTATAGAATTATGCAAAAGAAAACTCCAGAAAAGCCTAGGAGAGTGAGTCTCGCTTGACCCTGTGACTGTGTGACACACCGAGACAGTTTCAGCAGTTATAAAATTTTGCTGTTCCCACACACCCAGCTTTTCGAGTTTTCTAGGTTGAACTCTCTGGGTATATTCTTTTCCACAGGTCACCGGTGTTTTGTTTGTTGTTGTGGTGGCTGTTGTTGATACTCATAAGGAACTAAACTGGGCACCAGGAGATGCCTTTGTGTGCTGGAGAGGTTGGTGGCAGAGTCAGGTCTAAAAAAGAACGTGTCTGGTCCTGGTTCTCCCAGGATGGGTGAGGACTGGCAGGGGCCTGAGGAGAACACTGGCCCCTCTGTATGACCGTCACTGTCTTATATGACAAGCCTGGTCAGGAAAAGATCATGGAACTTGAATAAAGTCTGTAAATTCAGTATGTGTTTATGGGACAGAGGTTGGAAGGAAAGGACTAGGGTCTGGAAAACTTAGGAATTTCTCCTTTTTCTTATGAGGTCCCTTGCTGACTTTTCTAACAGCCACAGGTTAATGTCAGATTGAAAATACGAACCCATATTGCCAGATGGGCTCCTGAATTCGCAAAGCCTCTACCTTGAGAGAATGGAACTCTTTTAACTTGTGATCAGGGAGGGCTACAAATAAAGAAACGTCTTAAATCCAGCTTCAGCTTTCAGCTGGAACGGTTGCCTCTGATAAAGTGAGGACCTTGGAAGTGTAGAAACAGAGGTCTCTTTCTTCCAGAACTGCTGTTCCTCCTTCAATCTGCATTAACTTGTCCAAGCTCAGAATTCTAAAGGCTGCTGAAAGTGTGTTGGGATTGCAGAAGGAGCCGTTTTCTAGATCATGGTGTCTCCATCACAAAGAGGACTGCAGATTCTTTCTTAGGTGGCTCCTGGTCTGGGAAATCCTTTGGGGATCTGCATCGAGTCGTGTTCTCATCCTGATGAAGGTGTGCCCTTCTGACACCAGGGCACGCTAAGCTGTTAGGTGTGGCCCAAGTGGCTTGCTTCCCCTTCTGCTGTGGGGTTGCATCTTGGATGTCAGTGTGGTTTCACAAGGCATGTTTGGTCAGGACTAAGAAAGCTTCCTGCCAGATAAGTAGTGAACCTGAGGACTCTTGCATTCTGACTTTTCTCCATCTATTTCATGTTGTGAGGTGGAAGCACAGTTGTCACCCAGACCACAGGCTCGGCTGTAGTCAGTTTGCCACCTCCTTAGCAGGAAATGCCTGTGGGTCTTACTGGGTCTTCAGTGAAGAAAGGCTGGACTCAGACTTTTCCTCATAGGAGAGATTATGGATGCAAGGCAGACCAGATACCTTTACCTTTTCAGGATGAGGCTGGTATTATTATAAGTGATGGTTTTGATGTTGAATTTAAGCCACTACTCTTAAGTTTTTTTTTAATTGGCAAGTGGAAGTTTAAGTATAAAAACAGAATATGTATTTTTAACAATTGCCAATTCTGACTGTTCCCAGTGTTATTTTATTAGCGATTGATTTTGTGGTTATTGGACTCTTCAACTCCAAAATGAAGATTATTTTATCTCTTGCTCTTCAAGGAGAAAAAAACAAAAGAAGTGCCTTTTAGTTTTTCCAGCCCTTTGAACTGCAATAGAGAATTTGATGGATACAGCCTAAGCCTGAGCACCCGCAGCTTTGGGTCTTTGGGCCAGTTTCTGACTGCGGCAGTTGACTTTAGGGTACCACATAAGGTCAAACCCAAAAAAATTGTAAGGAAAAGGCTGGACAAGGCAGCACCTTTAGTTTCCAAAGTAAAAACAGCTTGGGTCTCTTTTATTAAAGTCACAATGCTAATTATGGCTTTAAAGTGTTTTTTAGAGATAATTGGCATTTTTCAAATTGTGTATTACTATAATGGCAACATTCTGTCTTGCATTTGGAAATGCTGGGAAGTAAGGTCAGTCAAACACTTTGACCTCAGAGTGTAAATCCGTGTATGTCAGGGAGGAAAGTTGTGTGAAGAAGTAGCCAAAGGAAGCTTCTTCATTAATACTGCTGCAAAGCCAGTATGCAAACACTGGGAGCCCAGGACTCTACACTGCTGTGGTGGGAGGGGGCCAGAGTTCCTCACCAAGGGTCCTGGCATCACGTTTAATAGTGCTGTTTGACTTGGATTACGTTGATGTGTGAGCTCAGCCAGAGACCTGGCAGTTTTGACCATGGTTTGGAGAGCATTTGGGAAAGACTGGATCTCTGGCCACTCTCTTCTGGGGTGGATGTAGAGCTCATTAGTTTGGGAAGTGGGTGGAGAGAGGAGGACTGACTGAGATCTGGTGAGCATCAGGAATGTTGGTTTCCACCTCCCTTTGCCCACAGTCACCTGTGTGAACCATGTGAATCGTCTCCCCTCTCATTGCCCACAGACTGTTAGTCTTCCTGGTGCCCACGTGGCACACAGTGTACTTTCTGCAGCCGCTGCTCTGCTGCCTTGCAGATGTCATCCACAGGATTGGTTTAGTCACCATTTAGTAAGGTCTTTTCCCCCTCTGATTTTAATCTTCTGTTTCTCCCATCTTGAAGCTACCATTAGTGACAAAGGACAGGGGAATAGGAGGCTGACCCAGGGACACATTCAGGTTTCCTACACGGCCTCTGCACATGGCTCACTGCGTCCTGAGTTACACTACTCATGCAGACATGCTAAGTCGCCTCAGTCGTGTCCAACTGTTTGCAGTCCTGTGGACTGTAGCCCACCAGGCTCCTCTGTCCATGGGATTTACCAGGCAAGAATACTGGAGTCGGTTGCCTTGTCCTCCTCCAGGGGATCTTCCCAGCCTAGGATAGGACCCAAGTCTCTTAAGTCTCCTGCACTGGCAGTCAGGTTCCTTACCACACTAGCTCCACCTGGTCTCACTGCCCAATCCTCCATAGCTATCCACAGTCCAGATTTTGCCTGGGGAAGGGGGGTGTCATACAGTGGGACAGCTAACTACACTGATCTCTACAGGGCGTCACAGGTTCATCACCCTACCCCCAGGGGACAGAAGAGAAATCTATAAAGGAACAGATGCACCATCTTGAAAGAAAAAGGCCCTTTACGTTTTGTTATCAGGAGTCTCATTTGTGAGGTCTGCTGAGCTTTCTTTCCCAACCCTACCTTCTTACTGGCTCCCTTTTAATGCTGTAAATAGTAAGGAAACATTCTAGGCTATGGAAAATGTTTACACTCTGTAACTCAACACTGAGAATCTCGCTTGTTGATTGTGGGCCTTCGGAAATGTTTAATGCTTAATGGGTGGTTTGCAAGACAGGGACTTTTTAACACCTTTATTGAGGCGTATTATCATAAAATTCACCCATTTCAAATGTACAAGTCAGTGATTTTAATAACTTTCCTGAGTGGCACAGACATACAATTCTGTTTCAGAACCTTTTCATACCCCTTAATAAGATCCTTCATGTCTCTTTACATGGTACCCATGTACTTGCCTACCTCTAGGCAACCACTAATCTATTACTATAAATTTGCCTATTCTGGACATAGTCTCAGTAGAATCATACAATCTGGTCTTTTGTATCTGGCTTTCATTTAGTGTATTTTTGAGGTTAATCCATGACATAATTAATTTGTTACTAGTTTGTTCTTTATTGCTAAGTAATATTCCATTGATGGATATACCCACATTTTGTCAGCAGGGAGTCTTACTAAACTTGGATTTCAACCTCTTGGGGTCTAAATGGAACCCTGAGAACATAGGACTCACGGGGGAGCTGCTGTGCATGTCAAAGGAACTGCTTATCAGAACCAGCTGTCATCAGAAGCTCCACAAGGAGCCTGAACTGCTGCAGAAATTTTTATAATTTTGCAACTTATTTTTTGTATGAAACTTTTGTCCTGGCTGTATCAGGCTTCTGAAGCATCTGATAATTAATAAGTTAACGAGCATGTGTTTGAGCGGAAAGAAATGAAACCATAAATACCGTGTCGGATTTTTTTTTCTCCTCAGCTAGAGGGAGGAATCTCTGAACTTTCTAAACAATGTTATTTCCATTACAAAGCTGAACATGTGTTAAGATCAGGCTGCCTTTGTTGGATCAGTTTAGAAGAGGACAGCCAGCAGAGGTCAAGAGAAGGGAGTGACCTTTGTGTACATCCCAGCGGGTCTGTGCCCAGTCTGCGCATCTGCTGGTGTGGACGGCGAAGTGCCAGGCAGCTCTGCACCTCCGTCAGGCCCGGGCCTGGACTTTGAACCTTTTTCCCTATTTCTCAGGTGTTTAAAAGTGGTTTCTGTTCCTTTTTCTCCTATGTATACATTACACGGTAGTTGTTAATACTTCTTTGTGGGAGGGGCAGAGCTTTAAAATGAAAAAGTAATTTTCATAAAAATATCAAAAATGGAAAAAAATTACTTTAAACAAATGTGCTATACAAAGTGGCAGCTGTTGAAAATCTATCTCATTAAAATGAGAATAAAATGCATTTGCTGGCAGTGGTACTGTTTTTCCTTCAGTGGGGTCATTAGAGGAGGATGTGTGTGTGTGATTTTGTCTCAATATGAATGAGTTTTAGTTGCACAATTTTCCACTCTAAAAAGTGTTACAGAGTATTAAAAGCATTGTCTTGGAAGTCAGACCTGAGTGAATCCCATCTCCATTACTTAGTGCCTCTAGCCTGAACCTGTTTATTCAACAAGGTATAATACCTCCTTTCTGGGGCTGTTGTGAAAATTTGACCAAATTTAATTTCAAATACAGCCTGGCATATGCTCAGCACTTAATACATGGTAGTAATATTGGCAATAATGTGAGTACCTTTGAAGAGGCGGTAACAGGAAACCCTTGAGCTTGAAGGATAGCTGTTATTTTTCCTGTTCCTGGGCAAAACTTACTCCTCTCTAGGAAACAAGGGATTCTGTATTTGCCTTTCAACTACTGAACAAGTCTGAGAGCCTGCTAGGTACCTGGCATTGTTCTAGGCACCAGGGCTGACGTTAATAAGCAGGCATCATTCCTGCTCTTGTGGAGCTTAGTTTGTTGCTGTCAACTGTTTACACCTCACTTGAACCTCCCATTGATTCTCTGCAAGGCTTTATTTTGTATGGTAGAAAGATCAGGGGTTCAGACCCTGGCCTCTGGGTTTTGAGTGCTCTTCTTTGCCTCCTTCTTACAATCAAGTTTCTAAAAATCTGAGCTGACTTGCCTATTTACAGCTTTTTGAGATACTGCAGGTATGTCTATACGGGCCTGAACGATTCACAGCCTTTAAGATGTGCATCGCTCAGAACTTTCAAACTTTTCATTAAACTAAGTATAATAAAGTACAGATATTGTAAGCAGTACAGTCCATACATTTTCACCAAACTTTGTTGGTGTAAGGGTATTATTCATTTTTAATCTTTATATTAAAAACCTTCAGAGCACTCATTACCGTTGGCAGACATTTCAGTAAACGTTTGCTGACTGGGTGGCGCAGATGAGGCCACGCTGTCCACGAGATAAGGCAGGTAGAGTGAGGCAGTGCTGGCCTCTTCAGCGCAGCTTTTGTTCCCAGCTGTCTTGCTCAGCTGTTGAGCTCAGATGAATACATGCATTCCCAGTGGCTTGGCAGTATGGAATTCCATTAATTTATCCTATCTTACTAGAGGAGATTATAAATTTAAAGGAGAATCTCATTAAAAATCACTTACAACCTTCTGTACCACAACCTCTGTGTTACAGAGCCAGACTGGAGAATAAGCTACCCCATCACATCTCCTTTGGCCAAAGGAAACAGGAACACATCTGACCCTGTACACTTTAGTGTTACCTGCATTTTTTCAACTAGGATTTAGTGAGCACTCATGAGTTGGCACTGAAGTCAAGCTGTGCTCCTGGCTGTGCTCCAAGACCTCCACTGTTCAACTGGACTAGCAGAGCCCTGACGATATAAAGTGATGGCTGTTCCCTGAAGAACATAAATATGTCTTATTTAAATTCTTCACCAACAGTTTCAGATTCTAAATCCAAAATACTGCTAGACCCTGGTCCTGCAATCATATAAAGGCTTCTCCAAAGTTCATGGTTCATAAGACTGTGAGATGGAGCAAAGGCACATGGTTTGTGTCCCTGACTCTGCAAGCTTTTTGGCAGAGGATGCACTGGAGACTGACTGAGAGCTGACCCCAGTGGCCTGAACCACACCTAGAGAGCTGACTGTCCCTTCAGAAGGGAGGTGGCCTGAGTTCTTACTGTGCTGAGCTAGAGCTGATGGGACCAAAGCCACCACGGTTCTGCTCTAGACAGTGAAGTAACAGTGTCTTCTGACTTGGGAAATAAGCCTAATCAGAACTCCAAATACCTGAAGTATTTAGTAGAAATGAAAACACCATGTCACCTCATCCTTGACCCACTGAATCAGACAGCTTATGAAAGGGGAAAAAAATCTAAGTTTAAAACAAGCTCATCAATAACTGATGCACAGAAGTTTGAGAACTGATGTCTAGGACATGACCCATGCCTTTTAACAGCTTACAATCTACACACAAAGAGAAGCAGCCACTCTAACTCGATTCTGTCTTCAGTCTTCTCCACGCAGTGTGGACAGAACAGGAATTTCTGGGCTTGTTTTTTATCAAACTGCAGTATCCAGAGGACAGGAAATCATGTCTGCTCTTCACCGATGTTCGTTCCTGGTGCCACATGACAAATACAAAGTGTCATCCTGTAACGGGAGCCAGGCCAGCAGTCACCCCTAGCTGCGTCCAGTTGGCCTTCTTGGATCTCAGCCATTCCCACAACCTCTTCAGAACTCTTTCAAGCAGAAGAACTGTACTGTTTTCCTTTAAGTACCAAATCAGTAAGGTAACAATTATCCCAGATTAGAACTGTCTCCTGTTCCCTAAATCCTACTGGAACTATCAAAGAGAGGCTTTGATATGTCTAAGGTTATTTCTGGTGATGTTCCCCATGGAGAATACTTTGTTCCACTAAACATGGTCAGGCAGGGATTTTTACCCAGTTTGACAGGAGAAAATTGAGATCACAGGTTAACTGGCAGCCACACGGCATATGAGTATCTAGCACGAGGGTGGGGACAGCACACAGATGGATTATCTAACCACGTGGTGAGCAGACTGCAGACCTCAGGTCAAGCACCTAAGCATGGGGCTTTAAACCCCGAGCTAAAACCATTTCAGAGCCCTCTGGGATACCTGCTGGCAAGTAAGCTGACGATGTACACAGCGAATGTGCTTGGTAACAATCCAGCTGGGGAGTGGTTAAAGTGCATTTATTTTCTTCTATATGTGTTTCTTTTTTACAAAAAAAAAAAAAAGGAAAAGGAGAAAAAGCCTCCTGCCTTCCAGCACCCAATGTCCACTGGGCTTGCTTAGGGTAGAGCCAGGGCTGGTGCCCTAGGAGAAGGTATAAGAGTAGAAGGCAATGGCATTGGCGCTGTAGTCCATGGGGAGGAGGTGCCCGATGTGCCTGGCCCCAAGGCTGGCCGCGCCCAGGGCGGAGGAATGTTGAAGCTTCAACAGGGTGAAGCCTGAGAAGGAGTTCTGAGCCTGGATCTCTCTGCCTTGGGTCAGTGCCAAAAGGAAACCTGGAGGGAAGAATGCAGAGGACAGAGCTAAGAGACTAGGAAAAAGGTGGGGACAGAGGGAGGGAAAGAGGAGGCCCAGGCTCAGAGGCCTCCTGTGGGGGACCCACGAGCCGAACCCCTCACAGATGGTGCACCAGGGAGCGGGAGCCCAGGGGTGGCTGTGGGATACTGGAGCCCACAGGGCCCCAGCCACCTGGGGGTTCCATTGGGTCCTAGAGCTACAGGACCATGAAAACCACACAGCCACCTAACACAAGCTGCAAGGTAGCAGAAGGCACACTTCTGTCCTTCTAGTTAGGATTATAATGAGTGGGCTGTCACGACATGCTGGTCAGAAGCTCCAAATTCTGTCTTTAATTTTTAAAAGGCGGAGCTTATTTAGTAAATCCTTTGGAAAAGAACTTTTTTTGAGTTCCAGGAAGCTGGATGGGACAGTGGAAAAAGGCTCCCTGGAAGAGTGAAGGTTGAGGATCTTGGCCTGAGACATCAGTGGCCTGTCCAGAACTCGGGGCCCAGTCCCAAGTCCTCCCCGAGGCAGGCAGTTTGCCCAGGCCACCCGCTTTCCAGCCCCATCCCTCACCCTTGCCCATCCCCACAGGGCCCCCCAGCCTATGCTCACCTTCCCTCAGCAGCTCCCAGCTCTTCCACACAGAGCCCACGCACAGAATGGGAAGGCCCATCCCTCCCTGGAATAAGACCTGGTGGAAAGCAGAAATGGAATCTGAGGGCGACCAAGCCTCACCAGTGCCAGAGGGGGCAGTTTCTTAGGACCAACCCAACCTATCCTAGACACTCTCCCTTTAGCCAAGAGCCAGAAGGAGGACTCAGGGAAAAGGAAAAAAGAGAGGAAAATAGATTCATAGAGGCAAGGGAAATAAGGGAAAAGAATCATGGGTTAAGGAGCAACAGAGAGCAAGGAAAGAGAAGGGAGGAAAAGGGACAGAAGCAGGGCTGAACAAGACGCAACAGCACAGACACCACAGTCAACCCATCTGTCATATATACAAACACCACGGGACCAGCCTCGAAGGGGAGACACCAAACCGAACCATTTTTTGGTTACAGACTTCCCACAGAATTTTCCTCATACCCTAAGTTACTTTAGAGTTGTATCCAGTTTACAGAGTTTGAAGGGACAACCTCATCCTAACAGCAAAGAGCCAGATCTGGGTCAGCAGCTTCCCAACCTCCACTTCCCCCGTCAACTCACCGGGTCAATCTCAGGCAACACTGCCACAACATGTCTGCCCAGCATCTCCCCGGCCTTCCTGAAGATGTAACGGGAAAGGGGGTCTCCCTGCTGAGCACCTGGGTAGGGAGGAGGACATGGAGCGGGTGAGGACCTAGGGAGCTGCCGTCGTGTTCTCTTTCTCTGCTACAGGGCGGCCACTGGAGGAGTACCAACGGCTAGCAGAGGGCTCAGTCAGGAGTCAAGGCTCGCCTGCTGACGTGTGGGTAAGCCAGCCTCCAGGGGGGCCTCTCGTCCTCACTCCCCCGCCCCCACCAGGAACTTCTACCCTAGAATAGTGTCCTGCACAGAGGTGGCTCACTCCAGGCACTCAAGAAAGGGAGCCCCCTGGGCAAAACACTGGTGCCTGGTCTGTACTCTAACTTCACTGAGTCATTCAGTCTGTCCCTGAGGATGTCTCAGCTCTTTGAAGCCAGAACTTGAGCAGCTAGCTGGAACTGCTGTCGGGGCCCCCCGATCCACCTCCAACAGTCTGCCGTTGGTCAGCCCAGCCCCTTCCTGCCTCTGCTCTGAAAGGGCCTCAGACCAGCAGGATCTAAGGGGGCCCTACAATGCCCTGAGGCTGCAGGTATCGAAATCAAGGGAGTGTGGACCATGCAGTGGAAAAACCAATGTGTGGACACACAAGACCTGGCTCAACTTCTCCTGATGTGCCTAACCTCTCTGTGATCCCCTAGTCCTCTGGGTATCACTGGTTAAAAAAGAAAGTTATAGATTTGCCCAAAGGATAACTGCTTCATGAATGTCTCATTTACAGACATACAGCCTGCACAAGCCCTGGTAGCTGTCAAGAAGAGAAACAGGCAACATAAAACAACTGTCCACACAACCCGAGCATCCTTCTGCTTCCACCCTATGGCCCACCAGTACCAAGGCCCATGGTGGCAGAAAACTAAGGTCACTTGGTCAAAGGGAAACTGACTTCCAATCCCCATCTGAATCCTACTCCATCCTCCAATTAGGGAGGTCTTTGCAGAACAAAGTCAGATAAAACCCTGCCCCATCTCCAGTACCTTCTGCAACTTTCCGGCAAAACCCAGCAAACCTGCATTTATCAAAGTCCCTATACAGGTGGGTGAGGATTCCTAGCCGATCTGGCACCTGGGAGACAGAGAGAGGGCACAAGACAGTCAGCAGAGGCAAAGGAAAATTCCCAGTCTGCCCACCCAGGTGGCCTTTCTACACCCTCTACTGTCAGAAAAGCTGGAGTAATATTTGTTTAAGCTTGAGAGACTACAAGGATTTGAGATGCGTCGTTTGAGAAAAGTTCTCTGTCCTCCCCAGCATGGCATCTACTGCTCTTTAGGGGTCGCTTGAACACAAGCAGAGCAGCCTGGTCTCACCAAAGGGTGCTCTGTGATTTCTTCGGGTGCTAATGACTGCTGCTCACTGCACCTCTTCCTTAAATGTCACAGGGTAGATCAAAAAGAAACTGATTTGTTTTCCCCACACCTATTTCAACTTCTACCACGACAAACTTCCACGCCCGTGACACCTTTGAAAGTCCCAAAGAACGAGGGACTTCCTAGACAACATTACTAACACGGAAAGGGGGGTGCTAAAATTTGAGCATGTTAAGCATGTTACACACCCTCAGTCAATTAATCTTTGTAACGACTTAATGACTAAAGGGTAAGAGAGGAAGGTGCAGACGTGTTAGTGGAGTTCAGAACCAATCTGCTGAGTCAGGTGAGATCCCTGCTTGCTCACAGGGCCCTCAGCCGAGAGATGCCCACCTCCGCCTCTGGTGCAGCTAAAGGCAGCTGTTTCCTAGCCCACTGCAAACAAGCACAGCCCAGACAAGGGCAGTCAATCCCTGCCGCCCTGGGTGGGAGGCTGTACCTTCCCAAGAACTCTCCCTGCCCACCTCTGTAACAGGCTCTCCTCCCTGACCATACAGGCCAGAGGTGGCTCACGGTCCAGCGCACCTGGTCAGACCGAATCTGCTGCCCCTGGGTCTGTGTGCACTGGCTCCCAATCTCACCCTGCACCTCTCCTTCCAGCCTAAAATGGCATCTGCTTTTACCTCCCCACAGTCTAACTGCCCAATGATGAAGTCTAGCTTGGCCCCACTCCTCACGCCTGACACCTTCGGGGAAAGCAGTACCCACCTCATTCTGAATCCCGTCCCCACTGACGACTTCTCCATCCTCCAGCTCTGACCAGCAATTCACCCCGACCTCCCCTGGCCCATCCGGTCCCTCCCGAATCCACTCCTGCTCAGTCTCCCGCTGTCCTATCCATACGGGCATGTTTACTGGGTGCAAGTACCTGGAAATAGTTGAACATGGCCTGTTTGACATAGCCAATGTCATGAGGAGCTGCCTCTAGGTTGTCGATGGAGTCAAACACTATTTTCACTGCTTGGTGTGCAATCCAGTAGGCTGCAGAGAGCAGAGAGGGCTTAGAAGACGGGGCAATCTCCCCAGGTTCACAGGGAAGGAAACTCAGACCTAGACGGGGTTGGGTATTACAGACAACTAGGTGCCCCGATTCTCAGTCTGGGGTCCTCTAATTAAACTGTATCTGATCCATATAAGGGAAAGCTGGATGGGGAGACAGAACAGGTGAAGTTGTGTCACTTCCGCTCCCATCCCCAAATAAAGACTGGGTCAGCCAGCTGCCCCTCAAACCACTGCCGTCAGTGCCAGGAACTATACCGTAACAGCCTTCATGAAAACATACAGCTGCTACCTATAAAGAGGTGATGGTGGAAGGAGTTAGCACACCCCTTTCCCACCAGCAGACTGGCATGCATCTCCTGACATCCATGGCCTGTCAGTTCCCTCCAAAGGTCAACATAGATAAGCAACAGCTGTTATGCTGAGGCATGAATCTGAGTCCAGGGTGCAAGTTACTGCTGAAGAGCAGGGCCTGCCACTAACCCAGCATCTGCATCTCTATGATCTCTTAGTCATTACCCTGTGCTCAGATTCAGGCGCTGTCCCCCCAAGAGACCCCAGGAGTCTTCAGGCTGAGGGGAGAGAAAGATGGGGAGCTGCAGGGAGGGAAGGTCCAGGACCCTGGGACAGGCCCAGTCGGCGTGAGATCACCTGAGCCCTCATCTCCCATCATGTGGCCCCAGCCGCCACAGCCACTCTCAGAGCCGTCGGGGTTGATGAGCCTGCAGTTGGAGCCTGTCCCAGAGATGAGCACGATCCCACCTGGAAAGGGCACGGGAGGCTCAGTGTGGCCAAGGCTCTGCACAGAGCTCACAGCTTCCGACTGAGGAAAGAAAGGACAGAAACCAGCCCCAAGCAAAGGGATCACCGCCCAGGTTTGTAGAGAAAACCCAGCCCTGCTAGTTTCCTGCCTGAAGGTGGAGGGCCTGGGTCTCAAAAGAACTCCAGTCACATGGAGCCCTTCTCCAAGGAGGAACCTGAGTCTGTGTCTCCTTGCCCAGCCAGCCTTCAAGTGACTACCTGCTTTACCGAGTCCCTGCCATGTGCCAGGGGTTGTGTGAGATCCTGTTCACACGGTGCTACTCATTCAAGACCCTAAGCCACCTTACAAATACAATTATCCCCATTTTTCAGATGAGGGAATTGAAATTCAGAGAGTTCTGTAACTTCTCCAAGATGGTACAGCTGGCAAAACAGGCCATCTCAGGATACCCCAGCTTTTACACTCCCAACGCAGAGTTCCTCCCAGTGTCTCTTCAGCACTGGCTGCTGTCCCCAGCCAGTTTCATCCCCGCATGGCCCATTCCTCCTCTGCAGGGGACTCCTGTGCTTGACTCCTTTCTCCACTTCCTATGAAGATACCCTTCTTGCCCTCCCTCCTCTGTCCAGCCCCTGCTCTAGCAAGCTTCTGCTAATGGAAGGAGTGGGGGCCATGGTGGAGGCTGGTCCCCAGACATTTGAAAGTCAAGCTCTGCCAGCTAAACCTAAGGGGCTTCCCCAAGAAAACCGGTTCTCAACCTCACCCCTCCCTCCACCTCCTCACCATCCGGCGTAGCTGTGGCGATGGAGCCGGCGGCATCGGTGGTGATTAAGTAGCTTTCACTCAGGTAGGGAAATCGGTCCCTCAGCTCCTCCATCAGCATCCTCACCGCGTCCTCCTGATCCCCACCGCTCAGGGATAGGCCCTAGGCCACGCGGGAGGTGAGCGAGCAAGCAGAGGCCCAGACCCAGCTCCTTTCTCAACCCCCTCCCCTCCGGATGACTGCCCCTGCTTTCTACAGCTGGGCCTTCTCTGTTCAGGCAGCCCAGTCCTCCTTCCACCCCACACAGCGCCTCGGCAGAAGGCTGAGGCTGCAAGAATGGGGACTGAGCATGGACAAGACAAGGGATTCAACACTGCCAGGTTTGGAGCTGGGAAGGACAACAGCACCCTTAGAAAAACCAGGCAAAGAAGCAAGCGGAGGAGAGAGGGGCTTGGTTTGGAATGCACAGGGGTTGGCCATGCCTGCAGGACATCTCACGAGCACGTCCAGGGAGAAGCCACAGCTACAGTGCCCTGAGAGTCAGCTCTGAGCCAGGAATACTAGCTAATATTTAATCAGCGCTCATGCGTCAGGCTCTGTGCAAACCTCTTTGGGATGTATCATGTCATTTTACTTTCCAACAACTGAGGTAGCTACTGTTATCTGCATTTCCCAAATGAGGAAACTGAGGCTTAGAGAAGATAAGTAACGTGCTGAGGGTCACCCAGATGCTGAGTGACAAAGCTGGGATTCAAACCAAGGCCTCAAGGCTCTCCAAAGCCCTCTGCTCGTCCAATCAATCCTGTGGCTTACAGGTGACAATGCAGCCACAAGAATGTATGTGTCTTTCCCTCTGCAGTCACCAGACTTCTCAAGTTCAAACTCACTGTCTCAGCGTTGCTGTGACCGGATTCCCAAGTGCTACCCAGACTCACCAAGCTTCGGAGAGGAACCAGCGGATCCACCCCTGCTTTCCGTTTGGCCCTGTTCACCATCTCGTTGATCCTCTCCACGCACTTGTCTGTCCCAATCAGCTGGCCCCAATCAAGGGAAGGAGGAGTTACAAAGGCGTGCATGACCTGTGTTGCCCCAGAGGCTGCTAAGTGAGCCCCCAGCCACCACCTTAACAGGAGTTACAGAGAATAAAACCACAATCAAGCCTACTGGTCCCCTCAGTGTGGCCCTTACCCAGTGGTTTGTGCTGAGTCCATCCGCTTCTGCCAGGATCTGCCCATCCTCTGAGAGTAAAAGGACCTTGGATCGTGTGCCTCCCCTACAGAACACAAGGGGGCACTCAGGGAACTTTGGCGATCATTCTGTTCATTGCTCTTCTCCCTTCACACATGTGGTAACTGAAGCCCAGACAGGGCAAAAGTCTTGCCCATAGTGATACCGAGAAGAAAAGTTATTACAAAAAGTCTGGCAGACAAGCTTCCCAGCAGGAAATATGCAAGAACAAGAGGGATCTAGTGTGAAGAGTCTTAAGTACCAAAAAGAACGGAGAGGATTAAAAAAAAGAGAATGGAAGGATTTCAAACATCAGGACAGGCTAGCACCCCGACCACCCCAGCTTTAGGTCGTGTGTCCCCGCGCTCAGTTGCTTCTGACTCTTTGCAACCCTAGGGACTGTAGCCCACCAGGCTCCTCTGTCCATGGGGTTCTCCAGGCAAGAATACTGGAGTGGACTGCCATTTCCTCCTCCAGGGGATCTTCCCAACTCAGGTATCCAACGCGTCTCCTGCAGCGGCAAGCGGATTCTTCACCACTGCGCCACCTGTGGTGTCCCTCAGATCCCAGATACCTTCGGGCAAAGCTCGCTGTTCCGGACTCCACCACACTCCCGCTCCCCACCCCCAGTCCAGCAACTTCACACCTAACACCTGTTCTGCAAAACTCTCGGGAGCAGGAATGGGGGAAAAAAGAGCTGCTCCAGAGGAACTCCGGTGGAAGTGGGTCTTTCGTGGGAGAAAGCGCCGTGTTTCCGCCAGAAAACACAAAGGACCCACCCCGGGGTGTGGCCGTGGCAAACACTGCCTGCAAAGCAGACGACGGCGCGCCCAAGGGCACCGCTGCGCCCGCACACACGCCTCCTCCGCAAGGCCCCGCAGCCCCGCAGCCCAGGTGACCGAGGCGGGAGGTCAGCAGCCTGCCGGCCCGGCCACGGCCTTCCTTAGCCCCCCGCCCCCCCGTGCCGGAGAGTGGCCCAGGACGCCCCTCCCGGCCTCCCCGCTCCGGCCCGCACTCACCCCTCTACGCCCCCGTACAGCGTAACCATGCCGCCGCCACGGCCGCCGCCGCCCGCCGCTCGCCTCCCTGCAGGGCCCCGCCCCGCGACACGTGAGCCCGCGCTGGCCGGCCGACGCCCGGCCCCGGGGCGGCGGGCTGGAGGGGTGCCGTCCGCGGCGGCCCCCGCGGGCCCTCTCCCCACCTCCTGGGCCCTGCTTCCGGAGACGGAGACGGGACCCCAAGGGGGGGAGCCCGAGAGGGGTGTCCCCGCCAGACCCCCCAAAGCCGCCCCTGCCTCGCTCGCCCCTCGCTGCCCGGAAGCTGGCGGCTGCTCCGCCTCGCGCAGGCGCAGAGCGCGGAGCCGCGTGGCCGGCGGGAGAGGGAGCCCGCGGGGCGGTCCGGGGCGGGCCCGCGCGGGGCGGGCTCGGGGCTCGCCGGGCGTCCTAAAGGAGGACCGCGCCGGCGACCCAGCCCGGGCCCGGCCGTGGCGGAGGCGCACCGTGCGCCCATGAGTACCCACGCAGACTTTACGCTTCGCTGGTGTGAATGTGCGTGACCAAGAGTACCTAGAAGCGGCCTGGAAACCGAGACCGCCCGCCGGGTTGTCCTTGAAAGCCGAGAAGGGAGCGTTCAGCTTTCGCTGTCTTACAGAGAAAGTTGGGTTCTTTGTGGAGGCTCTTTGGAGGCTATTGGTCTGCCAGGCAAACTAGCAGATTTGGTTTGTAAAATAAGGGTCGTATTTTTTTGGCAAGAAAAATGTAAACTTCCGAAGTTTTATCTGCCCTTTGGCCTCCTCTCCCCCGCCTATTGTGCATTGTGTATCTGTGTTAGGCATGGACCAAGCCTCTGTGATCCTCCCCTTCGGCAGAAATACCTGCTTAACCATAAAGAGCAAAATTCTGGCATCAGTAAGACGACTCCTTGAAGATAACACTCCTTCTTGATAGGGAGTCACATGGCGCTTATATCCGGATTCTGTAAACTGTCCATAATATGTCATTTAATGTACAGCTGTCTTTCAAAGAATTTGTATTACTGTGCTTCGACTTCTAACAGGTGGAACAATTCTTAGAGCTTGCTGAGATGCTCTTCTTGAGTTAACAACTGTCAAATTTGGCTAGGATAAAATTTTCCATTTTTTTTTCCACAAGAAAAAATTTTATTTATTTTAATTTATTTTTTTCTTTACATTATCGTGTTGGTTTTGCCATACATTGACATGAATCCGCCATGGGTATACATGTGTTCCCCTTCCAGAACCCCCCTCCTACCTCCCTCCCGATTCCATCCCTCTGGGTCATCCCAGTGCACCAGCCCTGAGCACCCTGTATCAAGCATCAAACCTGGGCTGGTGATTCATTTCACATATGATAATTTACATGTTTCAATGACGTTCTCCCATATCATTCCCACCCTTGCCCTCTCTCATAGAGTCCAAAAGACTTCTATACATCTGCATCTCTTTTGCTGTCTCGCCATTTCTTGCTTAGATCGACTGATTGTTTTTGTGTTGTTGACAGGTTTTAGAAGCCTTTTGTTGCCTTCCAGCCACCATTGAGCTCTCATTCTTTATAGGGGTGGAGACGGAAAGGGAGGTGAGAAGGGGACACCAGTCAAGTCTGGGAGTCAAGCCGGAGCACCTACGTACCTCCGTGGGCATCTCCAGGCAGTTCTGGGCAGCAACTTGAGCTAGGAGGGCAGTCAGCTGCCATTGGCATCTCCTCGGGAACATCAGTCTAGAGAGAGGGGCTTCTCAGGGCAATTCTCAAGCTAGCCTGTCCCAATTCTCCACCCCCATCTCCAGAACATGCCTGCCTATCTTTTAAAAGAAACCCAGCATTAGGCGCCTCTTCCCCTGACAGCCAACTGGATCTGTTTATGCTTTGAACATTTGAGGCATATATGCCTTTTCAACTAGAAAAGAGGAGTCTTTTTATTTCTTACCTATTTGGGACTCTGAAACACTTCAGTTTAACCCCTAAGAGTAGTTAAAAGTAGAGCCCTACATCATAGGGAGTATCAGAGAGGAGTAGGATCCATAGTACTTCAGACCTGGGAAGTGTTTATCCAAAGCACACATTTTTAGAATAGTGGAAGTAAACTATCCTGGTGAGATTAAACTGGCAGGATTTTTGAAGAGGAAATCGTAGATAGATTTTGAAAGAACTGTTCCTTTTCATGCCTTGGTACAATGAGCCTTCGGATCTATGTATATGATAATATTAAAGTTTCCCTTTGTATTTCTTATTCGAAAAGGAAGCACAAGAAAGGTTGGAAGGTAAGAATTGAGTTCACCATTTGCTAGTGGATGCCCTTGAGCAAAGTACACAGAATTGCTGATGCTTTTCCTCTGTGAAATGGAGACGTTAAACAGCCACCTACTCAGACTTACACAGGATTTACATATCAAAAGGGTTGTGGAAATCATAAAGTACTGCATAGATCTTAACTAATTTTTATTGGCATTGCTAATTAGTGTCTGCTGTCCAACAAAGTAGCCACACATGACTGTTAAGCACTTGAAATGTGGCTAGTCCAAATGAGATGCACCTTGAGTGTAAAATAAGGGATGGCCAAGATTTAGTACCAAGACAATATAAAAGTATCTCCTGTAATTTTTACACAAGTGACATGTTGATATTATTTGGAGATAGTGAATTAAAATGATATGTTATTAAAATCAATTTTGCCAGTCTGTTTTATCTTTTTTTTAACATAGTTACTAGAAATTTTAAAAATTACATATGTGATTCACATTTCTACTGCAAGTGCATGAATGTTAAGTTGCTTCAATCATGTCTAACTCTTTGCAACCTGAGGGACTATAACCCACCAGACTCCTCTGTCCGTGGGATTCTCCAGGCAAGAATACTGGAATGGGTTGCCAAGCCCTCCTCCAGGGGATCTTCCCCACCCAGGGATCGAACTCGATCTCTTATGTCTCCTGCGTTGGCAGAAAGATTCTTTACCACTAGCACCATGCTATTCTGTATCCTGTCTCCTAGCCATCTGGGCCAGAATATTTCAAAGTTGTTAAGTACCTATTTATGAAATATGATTGATTTAGAAAAGAAAACTGTGTTGAATAAATGACTATACATTTGTGTTGCACATTCAAGTTCGATAAAGTTATTTCATGTATCTTTATCTCATTTGATCATTCCATCAACCCCATGAAAATAGTAGATTTCTAACCACATATTACAAGTGAGGAAACTGTAAAGTCAAAGTAATTAGCCTAGGCTCAGGCAAATAAAATATGTTGCTTAAAATGGGTGTGGGTAGTTACTGTAACAGGAAGGAAATAAAGATGTTGCAATGCAGGCAAGTGTTAACGAATATGTAGGTTTGTAAAGGTTTAGTGCCCCTTGGTACTGGCCTTGCAATGCCACAGAAGCTGCTCCTGTGATGCTCACAAGATTGGTAAATTCCTCTAAGAATCTGCAAGCCAGTTTCATTCTCTGTCTTCTCTGCTTAATCCCCATGACTCCAGGGAGGCCATATTTCCTGAGGAGTGGGGGAGGGGTCAGCTAATTAGATAGTGGAAAAATATCTTCCCTCCCAAACCCACTTAGGATTTTGGAGCAGGGGTTTGAGGATCCAAGATACTCAAAAGGGTATGTTGACTTGGTTCACGAAAGCACAACCACATCTGTTTTCGCTCTGCACTGTATTTCCTGGGCTAACCTCAGTATCAGGCATATAATAGGAGGTTCATGAATGATTTTAAGAGTACTTATAAACTATAAAGCACTGTACCACCAATATGAGAGGTAGTACATACTACGGTGAACTACAGACGGAAGCAAGCATATTCTGCAGCAGAGACGTTTCGTAGAACAGACTGGGGAGAGGAAGACGTTTGGGGAAAATAGAAGTGAAATTGTGAACTGGGGAGGTGGGAGCTGGGCAAGTGGTCAGGGGGCCTCAGAGGGATCGAGCCCTAATGTGTCCTGCATTGGGAAGTTACCAGCACACGTGTGGCCTCAGCACTGTGCTTTAGGATAATTAACCTGGCAGGTTCCTTATAGCAGGACAAATGGGAGGCAAGAGCCTGGAGCAGGAAGATACTCAGAAAGCTGGGGCAATGACTCAGGCAAGAGATGAACAAGGAAGCAGGGCAGAAGTCATGGGGAGGGATTGAAGTTAGGGTGGGGATCATGCCGACCTTGTCCTTTGTTGTTCTAGGATGAGAGCAGAGACACGTTGGAGTTGGCTTCTTACAGGGAAAGAGAGAAGGGTGAGGGGCTGCCTTACTAAGGGCAGAGGTGGGACTCTGAGGCTGGTAGCTGGAAGGCAAGAGCTCTTCCACACCTGTAGGTCCACCAGGAACAACCCAGAAGGGGTGAGGTGTCCAAAGAAGCAGGTGTGGATGATTATACACAGTCTGCCCTTCAAGCCTCTTCTACCTTGATCTGAAGCAGTTCTGAAAGGGAGGAAAGGGAGGCCTTAGGTCAAGCCAGCTACCCCAGAAAATCAGGTTGGTTTACTCCTTCTTCCTAGGCACGAGGGTGTTTAGGTATGTGTTTAAATGCATGTTTTGGCTTGTATTGATCTATATGTAGATACATATATATTTACATATTGTGTTAAGTATTTGTATATGTTCTAAGTGACTAAATTCATCTATAAGGGCATGTATTTGAGATTGTATCTTTATGCATGTTTCTGTATTAGTGTTTGTACAGAAATAGCATTTCGATTCTCAAAGGAACCTAAGCAATCCTGCACATCTAGGTACCTCTGAGTGGGTGCATAGGTATACCAGTGTAACTTTGCCCATTGTGCTGGAGCTGACCCGCACTCGCTCACAAAGAGCTAATTGTGCATATTTTTCTAACTGTTCAGTGATACGGCATTGATAGTTACCACGGTGGGAGTATTTACAGCTCAGAAATCAGCATCTGGTACCAATCACATTGTTGTTTTTATTTCCCAGAAAGCTGGCTGTTAGCCCCTTGGCAGCACACACTGGATAGATGTTTGCCGTGTGTGAGAGCAGTGGTGGGCTCTGGTCTGTGTACACAGTGTAGAAGTATATGTGAAAGCACGTCCTGCGCAATGGGTCCCTTTTTTATAGACTACAGACTCAGGGGTTCAAAATGCACCTATTTTCCTACAGCTAAGCTTAATTTCTGTCTCAACCCTCCACTCTTAATTGAGCTGCTTACAGGAGAACTCAGTGATTTCAGGTTTTGGTTTAGACTGGCTGACCTCTCATTCCTCCTCCTCTCGGTTTCCCACGCTTGTGTCTAAGGACCAGGGGGGCGTGGGTAAGGGCAGCTCCAGGCATCTGCTGAGGTCTGAGGTTTTCCCATCAGGGTCTTTGCTCATTTGCATCCAGTCTCCTATCAGCTCCTGAGGCTCCCTCGGCCCATGGAGCACACTGCCACTCTTGAAACCTATCCTCTTGGCAGGTGTCAGGGCAGGTTGTCTCCCTTCTCCTGGGCCCACGGACTCCCCCTGCAGTCTGCTGCGTACAGGAATCACAAGAGAACAGAAGCAGCATCGCATCCCTGGTCACAAAGTCCCCGAAGAGACAAACCTTACAGAGGCTGAAACTCCAGAGGTCAGGGGCCAAGATGCGGTTGGAACCAGTTCTCTCTTACTCCAAAGCCGTTTCCATTCTACCAGACGGGCCAAATTCTCCGTGGATTAGGGGCACTTGGTCCATGCTTTCGGTCATGAAGTGAAATGAAGTGCCAGTCGTGTCCGACCCTTGGTGATGCCGTGGATTGTGGCCTGCCAGGCTCCTCTGTCCATGGGATTTCCAAGGCAAGAATACCGGAGTGGGTTGCCATTCCCTTCCCCAGGGGATCTTCCCAACCCAGGGATCGAACCTGGTCATGATGGGTGCTCAAATAATTATAGAATTCCCAGTTTCATCATTCGACTTTGCAGCAGCTGGTACCTCTCCCGACACTATGGTACAACAGGAACCCCAGAAATGTGTGTGGCGGGAGGGCTGTGAGCTGAGCTTCTTCTAGGAAGTCTGTCACATGTAAAGCCAGTGGTAGACGTTTCACCAACTCCTCCTTCCCATTTTGTGCCACTACTTTATCAGGGTTTGTTCTTTCTGAACACTCCTAGCTTTTACTTGTTCCTGATCTCTAGTCTGTTACTGAATTTGCTTTTCTGCCCCTAACTCTGAATGAACTACCTTTTGCACCTATTAGCCTTTGACTCTATGCTAATCATGTTCTGTATCTGGTGCTTACCTTTACAGCAGGCTCTTCACAGACCACCGTTTTTTCTCTTTTTGAATTATAAAGAGAAGGCTGCAGGGCCACTAGATGGCCAGACTCAATTACTGAGTTACTGACTCCAGCCTATGACTGTTCTGGAAACAATGCAATAGGAAGAATACAAGATCCTTAGGCCTTTTTTCCTCATCAGACCCTGGACTGCAAGCCCTCGTCTTATATAAAGCCCCTAGACTCCTTATGGAAAGGGGGCCCACAGTCCATGAGGCATGAGCCTACTGTGTTCCCCTCCTCCACCAGCTGAGCCTTAAAGGCATCTTTCTATTTCTTTCAAACTTTCTTTGTCTTTTTATTTGGCTTCCGTGGGCAGAGAAAGCCAAGATTTTGGTGGGCAACAGAAGCAGTGGCAGATTTCATTGTCTTTGGCTCCAAAATCACTGCAGACAGTGAGTGCAGCCACGAAATTAAAAGATGCTTGCTCCTTGGAAGAACAGCTATGACCAATCTAGACAGCATATTAAAATGCAGACACATGACTTTGCTGACGAAGACCCCTCTAGTCAAAGCTATGGTTTGTCCAGTAGTCATGTACAGATGTGAGAGTTGGACCATAAAGAAGGCTGAGCACCAAAGAATTGTTGCTTTCAAACTGTGGTGTTGGAGAAGACTCTTGAGGGTCCCTTGGACACTAAGATCAAATCAGCCAATCCTAAAGGAAATCAACCCTGAATATTCATTGAAAGGACTGATGCTGAAGCTTAAGTTCCAATACTTTGGCCACATGATGCAAAGATGCAACTCATTGGAAAAGACCCTGATGCTGGGAAAGATAGAGGGCAGGAGGAGAAGGGGACGACAGAGGATGAGATGGTTAGGTAGCACTACTGACTCAATGCACATGAGTTTGAGCCAACTCCAGGAGACAGTGGAGGATGGGGAGCCTGGTGTGCTGCAGTCCATGGGGTCTCAGAGTCAGACACGACTGAGTGACCAAACCACAGCAATAACAGATCAGCCCCCTCATTAGCCTATGAAATCACCCAGCCTATAACAACTAGTCACCTCATGTTTCCAGGCCTCTTTCATCTTCTGAGATGGCCCACATTCTGTCTGCAGAATGTATATCTCCCCAAATAAACCTTTCTCTTTACTATGGCTTGTTCTTGAATTCTGTCCTGTGCAAAGCCAAGAACCTAGTCCCAGGGACTCATGTGAGACCTGGAAATTGACCATTTTCTCATGCCCCACACTCTTTCCTGCAACAGCTTAATCAGTTAAAACAGTCCCTTTCATGATGCCCTGCCTGCAGACCTCAAACGGCTCCTTGGAGCCAATTCCTGCTATTTCAGTACCTGTTAAGAAATTGGGAGACCAATGGTCTGGTTTGTGCAGGATTGAGGGAGCTGCTGTGACATGGGACTTCATCTTATTTAAAAATAGGATGAGTTGGTCCCTCTATGAAAAAAAAATCACTCCTGGAGAAGGGTCCTAGGGCAACTCTGTCAGTTGCCCCAATGACCCATGACAGATTATATGGCTCAGGGGTCTTTAGGAGGAGAAATGTTGAGTTTTCAGTTCAATAAAATTGTCTTCCAATAATTTAGGAGGGCAGGATTTACATGTCACTGCAAATAGGAGAATGAGGTATTGTTCCACAGATCAATTCAGCATTATTTCCCAGACGAAGTTTCCTCGAGAGATGTTCATTAGTACTTCCAGAATAAAGTGTTCCTGTGGTCCCTCAGAATTCTGAGTCCTCTTTAGTCATCCTGCCCCACCCTCATCTTGGGGAGTCCTGCTGCCCATCAATACATTAAGGCTCAGAAAAGCCCCAAAGGAGAACAACCCATTTCATCCTGTTTAATGGCTCAATAAGCAAGGATACTTGTGCTGACTTAAAAAAAAAAAAAAAAGCACAGCGTGAGGGTTATGAGTTTCTTTATTTCAGGCAAAATAAGGACAGCAGTCCAGGAGATAGCACCTTAGACAGATCTGGGAAACTGCTCCAAAGAGGCAGGAGGTGGGGGGAAAGTCAGTATACATGTGTAATTTTTGGCAAAGGTGGAATACATGCAATCCAGCATGTATTTTTCCAGAAGATTTCTGCTAGTCTCATGAAGCTTTCACTAGCCACAAGGAACAGTGTCACCATGATGGATTTCAGAGCTTGTCTAGATAGGAGGAGACACAAGAGTTGGGCTCATAAAATCAGTCCTGAGAATGTTTATTTGAAGATCTGTTCTGCCAGTTTTCCTGGAAAGTAGAGTGCCTCATTTCAGCTCTCCACCATGAACTCCTTTCAGGGGGTGTGGAAGGTCAGCAGCAACACACGATTTAACCCTTACAGAGGTAGATGGCAAGCACCCATGGCAAGTGCCAATTCGTAGTTGACACCTGCACCAAGTCTTATCTCACAAGAGGTATTAGGTGCCTAGTATCTCTGCCCCTCCAACACACACATAGACACACACATACACACATACACACACACACATTTTCTCTTAATTCCAGTTTGAAAACTCTGGAAGAGAATATTGATCTACAGGGTCATCTATTTTATGGTCCTGGAGGCCTTTTCCAGCTCAGTGATCTCATAGGGTAATCCATTTCTATTCTTACTCTTTCTTTTTTTCTCTGATCATCCACTGGCATTTAAAAGTTGGGCTTTTCAACTTTGCAAGCCTCCTCACCCTAGAGTTCCAGGTGTACTTTGTTTCCCTCTGGGTGGGAACCACCAGCAGCCCTGCACCATGTCCCAGAGCCTGGTCATATCTCCTGGAAGCCAAGGCCTGGAGAAGATGGACAAAGCCATGTCCTAGCCAGGTGGGGCTTGCCCTCCTCCACTCCTTCCCTTCCTCTTACCTCCTTGTCTGGGGCAGCCCAGAATCTTTCCCCAAATACTGGCTCAGGAAGACCTTGGCTGACCCCAGCCCTTTCTGACTCCTAAGGAGGAAGGGCAATGCGACTTTCAGCGCTCTAGACCCACAGCAAGGGCATGACTGGCCTAGGATGTGTTGCCCAGAGCCTCTTTTGGTCCTTCCCCAGCATCTTGCCTCTCTCTGAGTGGTGGAATATATCAAAGGAGGCCATTTGAGTGGATGACCAGATGGGTTTTTGGTTTTTTTTCAGTCATGAACCCCTGAGCTGGGGCATTGAGGGGGTGAAAGGCAGGAGAGGCATGTTATCACCCAAATATGCCCAGAGTTCTGCAATCCCCTGAGTAGGATAGATGGAACAAGGATGTAGACAAAAGTTATAAGATCTGGCCAGAGTAGCAGGAGGGTCCTTCTTGAAGGAGACAGGATTTGGGGTGTATTACAGAGTGAGAGGTATTCTAATCCCAAACTGATGGGAGACTTTGGGCCCTGGTGAAAGTGTGAAGGGGTCCAAGCTGGGCTCTGGAGGGATGTAAGATGGGCATGAGGTAGGTACCCCTTTCAGAAGGCCAAGTCCTAAGCTTTTTCTTGGCCTGGGCACTGCCTCATTGAGAGGAACATCATAAACCAGCTCCCACTGAGGACTCCAGCCTTGGCTGAGAAAAAGCCACTTCATCTTCCCTAGAACCCTAATGCTGGAGACGGCAAGAAGCTGGGCAACTACTTCTACTCAATCCCTGGAAAATCCCTGGAAATGGGGTGCCAGGGGCATCTGTATGAACCCTGACAGGTGCATGTCAGCAGAGATCGCCTGTAGTATTCTAGTTTGTGGGACTTCCTCTCCCCACCCACTCCCATTAGGGGATGTGCACTTTAAGAGAAATCATGAGGAAGCGCCTCATTGAGAGCTGAAAAATTGATGCTTTTGAACTGCAGTGTTGGATAAGACTCTTGAGAGTCCCTTGGACTGCAAGGAGATCCAACCAGTCAATCCTAAAGGAGATCAGTCCTGGGTGTTCATTGGAAGGACTGACGCTGAAGCAGAAACTCCAATACTTTGGCCACCTGACTTGAAGAACTGACTCATTTGGAAAGACCCCAATGCTGGGAAAGATCGAAGGTAGGAGGAGAGGGGATGACATAGGATGAGATGGTTGGATGGCATCACCAACTCGATGGACATGAGTTTTAGCAAGCTCCAGGATTTGGTGATGGACAGGGAATCCTGGCATGATGCAGTCCAGGGGGTTGCAAAGAGTCGAACATGACTAAGCGACTGAACTGAACTGATGAAGGAGAGCAAAGATGGACCTAGAGGTCTGTCCCTGTAACAATGGCTTTTCAGACACTGAACAGGCCATCCTGCATAGATATTTGGGCTTGGAGCCTTCCTCACACCCTTGTCATCACACCACCCCCAGGCCAGTCCTGTGTGCTGAGCCATCTCTGCGCTCTCCCAGGAGTGTGAGGGCGGGAGCCACCATCAGCAGGGCACGCTGGCCCAGCCAGTCCCCCGTGGCCAGGCATGTGCGGTTCAGCAGCTGTCTGAGGCCTGAGCAGAGGGGACAGCAGCGCCTTTCCTGAGACAAGTGGGAAGAAGGTATCAGCCATGGCTGACCGAGCGGTGACCCAGGGCTCAACACAGAGCCAATTAGCAGCCACCACAGTGGAGTGGGCTTGCCGCGGCTTCCACGAGAAGCCCCACGTGCCACCGGCGTGTCAGCCTGAGTTAGCACCAGGAGGGCTGAGTGGAGTCTGGCTGGAGGCTGGCTGCACTGTGAAGTGTGGGTGATAACACTTCCCCTGGGCTCAGGGGAGCTGGGGCAAGTGAGACGCGGGAGTATGTGTGCCTCTCTGCCCAAGAGTTGGGGTGTGTGTGTGTACACATGTGCGCTGTGTGCATACACATGTGTGGTGCGTGTGACCCGTTCATCATCCATGCACACGCCTGCTCACGTCCCTTCAGCATGTTTAGTGCGTGCTTTGTGTGTTTACTTCGTGAGGGCTGAGCATTCTAGGACCGAGCAGGCCAAAGTCCCTGTCCTCAAGTGGCTTATGTTCTAGTGGGAGAGACCAAAAAGAAACAAGTAAACAACTACTCTGTGAACACGTAAAGGAAAGTGCTAAGAGGAAAGGCAAACTGGAAATGGGATGGGGGCTCCTGTTTCAGTCTATGATCAGGGAGGGCCCCTCGGAGGAGGTGATCTTGAGCTACATGAGCAGGAGTCAGCTCGTCTCTATCTGAAGTGGAGGGCTGTAGATAGAGTGTGGAAAGCAGGGCCAGAGTGCAGGACCTAGGGTTCCACTGTACTGTCAGTATGTGTGATGTGGATGGGAGGAAAGGGGAGACCTCTCACAGCTGAGAGGATATCTGACAGGCCAGACCTGGGAACAGCCCTCCGTGAGAACCTACTTGTCCAACTCAGCTTGCTAAATCCACACCCACAGTCCAGCACAGCCAGGCCTCCCCAGGTGGGCCCCTCAGCTTGGCCGACGTGTCCATGGGGTAGCCAGAAACCAGAGAAGCCACTGCCCACAGAGAGAGAAAAGGGCCCTCACAGCCAGGCTCAGAACTGGCCTTGAAGCTGCATTCTAGAGGCCAGAGGCGAGGCTGCTTGTGGGTGCTCTGATGCAAGGAACCACTGGCAGATGGTGTGAAGGGACTGCAAAGAGGCTGGTGGGGACAACAGACACCCTGGACCACGCCCTCTCAGCCCAGACTTGGGAGGCCTGGCAGGGCTGGGCCTTGGGAGAGCTGGAGGCCTCACCGCTCTGTGCACCGCCTCTCTGTGGGAAGGGCAGGCTCTCAGTTCAGTTCAGTTCAGTCGCTCAGTTGTGTCCAACTCTTTGCGACCCCATGAGCTGTAGCACACCAGGCCTCCCTATCCAACACCAACTCCTGGAGCCCATCCAAACTCATACCCATCGAGTCGGCGATGCCACCCAACTATCATATCCTCTGTCATCCCCTTCTCCTCCTGCCCTCAATCTTTCCCAGCATCAGGGTCTTTTCCAATGAGTCAGCTCATCGCATCAGGTGGCCAAAGTATTAGAGTTTCAGCTTCAACATCAGACCTTGCAATGAACACTCAGGACTGATCTCCTTTAGGATGGACTGGTTGGATCTCTTTGTAGTCC